>BQNB010001823.1:23353-133170 GCA_026074375.1 Tanacetum coccineum | reverse complement strand
GCAAACGCGTACAACACTAAAAATAAATAGTACATTTATCGACGTCGTCAATGACTTGAAAACACAGGGTGTTATAGCATGACAATACAAAACCTACTGCATTAAGCATTAAAAAACACACAGAAACTTTAGTAAAGTATATAAACAAATCAAATGAACTACTAAATAAAGTGTAATGCAATAGTAACATAAAATTATGATGCACTACTAATTTTTTTTATAAAGGAAGATGGTTTACTTGTTTGAGCGGAAAGTAGCATCAAAGGAGACGATATCAACAAAAGTGGCATAGTCCCTGATTGCTTGTTCATCGCCCAGAAAAGACCAACCAACTTATCATCATCGGCTACAATAAAAAAATGTTAAGAAGCTAATACAATCCTATAAAAATTTATCTCTACTTTATGCTAGTTAATCATTGTGTTATCTCTACTACCTCATATCCTATACCTTTCCTTATCTTTCTGTTACATAGGTGTATCTATTCTACTCTTATATCTATTGTAGCATAGTCTTACAACTACTAAATCATACTATTATAACTAGTCATCCAAATTCAAAAAGTGCAAAACAAAGAAATCTAATACAAATAGTCTTATGTATTTCCTAGTACATCATTGTTATTTTATATTCTGCTGCATTACAGTCTTATATTCTACTGCATTACAGTTATATTCTACTGTAATGCAGTAGAAATAACAGTAATGCAGTAGAATATAAGACTGTACATTACAGTATACATTTCCAGCACCTGAAAGCCTGTGTCTGAATCGCTTTTCATGGTTTAGTATAACGCTCCATCCGTCAACTATACCAGAAGCAACTTCAACTTTAGATGTTTAGCCTAATCCATCAATACACGTGAAAACTGAATACTTAATGCACCTCAGTTCAAATTTTAGTGCATCACACATACAATCAAACAAACAAACACATTTACGCACATAAAATAACCTACAGTTAGCCAATTTTATCCTTACATGCGATAAATGAACACATAATGCATCTCAGTTCAAATTCCATTGCATCACACATACAATTCATTTCCTACCACATCATAGACAAAAGCAAGAAAACACAATCAATTTCGTTAAAACCGGCAAGCCACATTTACACTAAATCATGCCTATGAACAATGTAAGTAACCTACTGCATTACAGTTCATTTCCTACCACATCAAAGACATAAGTAGGCAAGCAAAATCAATTTCATTAAAAACGACAAGCCACATTTACACTAAATCATTCCTATGAACAATGTAAGTAATCTACTACATTACAATTCATGACCTACCACATCACACACAAAAGCAGGCACACACAATCAATTTCATTAAAAGCGTCAAGCTACATTTACACTAAATCATGCAAATGAACAACTTAAGTAACCTACTGCATTACAATTCATTTCCTACCACATCAAAGACAAAAGAAGGTAAGCAAAATTAATTTCATTAAAAACGGCAAGCCACGTTTACACTAAATTATGCATATGAACAATGTAAGTAACCTACTGCATTACAATTCATTTCCTACCACATCACAGATAAAAGCAAGAAAATACAATTAATTTCGTTAAAAACGACAAGCCACGCTTACACTACATCATGCCAATGAACAACATAAGTAACCTACTGCATTACAGCTCATTTCCTACCACATCAAAGACAAACGGAGGCAAGCAAAATAAATTTCGTTAAAAACGACAAGCCACATTTACACTTAATCATTCCTAGGAACAACATAAGTAACCTACTGCATTACAATTCATGACCTACCACATCACAGACAAAAGCAAGCAATCATAATCAATTTCATTAAAACCGGCAAGCCACATTTACACTAAATCATGCCAATGAACAACGTAAGTAACCTACTGCATTACAGTTCATTTCCTACCATATCAAAGATAAAAGTAGGCAAGCAAAATCAATTTCGTTAAAAAAAATCATTCCTATGAACATCGTAAGTAACCTACTGCATTACAATTCATTTCCTACCTTATCACAGACAAAAGAAAGAAAACATAATCAATTTTGTTAAAACGGCAAGCCACGTTTACGCTAAATCATTCCTATGAACAACGTAAGTAATATACTCCCTTACAATTCGTTTCATATCACATCACAGACAAAAGCAAGAAAACACAATCAATTTCGTTAAAAACGGCAAGCCATGTTTACACTAAATCATGCCCATGAACAACGTAAGTAACCTACTGCATTACAGATCATTTCCTACCACATCAAAGATAAAAGGAGGCAAGCAAAATCAATTTCGTTAAAAACGGCAAGCCACATTTACACTAAATCATTCCTAGGAACAACGTAAGTAATCTACTACATTACTATTCATTACCTACCACATCATAAATAAAAATAGGCAAACACAATCAGTTTCATTAAAACCGGCAAGCCACAATTACACTAAATCATGCCTATGAACAACGTAAGTAACCTCTGCATCACAACTCATTTCCTACCACGTCAAAGACAAAATTAGCCAAGCAAAATCAATTTCATTAAAAACGGCAATCCACGTTTACACTACATCATGCCCATGAACAACGTAAGTAACCTACTGCATTACAGTTCATTTTCTACCACATCAAAGACAAAAGGACGCAAGCAAAATCAATTTCGTTAAAACTGACAAGCCACATTTACACTAAATCGTTCCTATGAACAACGTAAGTAACGTACTGCATTACAATTCATTTCCTACCACATCAAAGAAAAAAAAGAAGGCAAGCAAAATCAATTTCGCTAAAAACGACAAGCCACGTTTACAATAGATCATGCATATGAACAACCTAAGTAACCTACTGCGTTACAATTCATTTCCTACCACATCACATACAAAAGCAAGAAAACACAATCAATTTCGTTAAAACCGGCAAGCCACATTTACACTAAATCATGCCTATGAACAACGAAAGTAACCTACTGCATTACATTTCATTTCCTACCACATCAAAGACAAAAGTAGCCAAGCAAAATCAATTTCGTTAAAAACGACAAGCCACTTTTACACTAAATCATGCCCATGAACAACGCAAGTGGCCTACTGCATTACAGTTCATTTCCTACCACATCAAAGACAAAAGGAGGCAAGCAAAATCAATTTCGTTAAAACTGGCAAGCCATATTTGCACTAAATCGTTCATATGAACAATGTAAGTAACCTAATGCATTACAATTCATTTCCTACCACATTAAAGACAAAGGCAAGAAGACACAATCAATTTAGTTAAAACCGGCAAGCAACATTTACACTAAATCCTTCCTATGAACAATGTAAGTAACCTACTCTATTACAGTTCAATTCCAACGACATCAAACACAAAAGTAGGAAAACAAAATCAATTTCGTTAAAAAGGCAAGCCACGTTTACACTAAATCATGCATACGAACAACGTAAGTAACCTACTGCATTACAACTCATATCCTACTACATCACAGGTAAAAGCAAGAAAACACAATCAATTTCATTAAAACCGGCAAGCCACATTTACACTAAACTATTCCTATGAACAACGTAAGTAACCTACTGCATTACAGTTCATTTCCTACCACATCAAAGACAAAAGTAGGCAAGCAAAATCAATTTCGTTAAAAACGGCAAGCCACATTTACACTAAATCATGCATATGAACAACATAAGTAACCTACTACATTACAATTCATTTCCTACCACATCATAGACAAAAGCAAGAAAACACAATCAATTTCGTTAAAAACGGTAAGCCACATTTACACTAAATAATTCTTATAAACAACGTAAGTAATCTACTGCATTACAATTCATGACCTACCACGTCACACACAAAAGCGGGCAAACACAGTCAATTTCATTAAAACTGGCAAGACACATTTACACTAAATTATTCCTATGAAGAACGTAAGTATCCTACTGCATTACAATTCATTTCCTACCACATCAAAGAAAAAAGAAGTCAAGCAAAATCAATTTCGTTAAAAACGGCAAGCCACGTTTACACTAAATCATGCATATGAACAACATAAGTAACCTACTGCATTACAATTCATTTCCTACCACATCACAGACAAAATAAAGAAAACACAATCAATCTTGTTAAAAACGGCAAGCCACGTGTACACTAAATCATGCCCATGAACAACGTAAGTAACCTACTACATTACAGTTCATTTCCTACCACATCAAAGACAAAAGGAGGCAAGCAAAATTGATTTCATTAAAACGGCAAGCCACATTTACACTAAATCATTCCTATCATGCCTATGAACAACGTAAGTAACCTATTGCATTACAATTCATTTCATACCACATCACATACAAAAGCAAGAAAACACAATCAATTTCATTAAAACCGGCAAGCCATATTTACACTAAGTCATTCCTATGAGCAACGTAAGTAACCTACTGCATTATAATTCATTTCCTACCACATCAAAGACAAAAGCAGGCAAGCAAAATCAATTTTGTTAAAAACGGCAAGCCACGTTTACACTAAACCATGCATATGAACACCGTAAGTAATCTACAGCATTACAATTCATTTCCTACCGCATCACAAACAAAAGCAAGCAAACACAATCAATTTCGTTAAAACCGGCAAGCCACATTTACACTAAATCATGCCTATGAACAACGTAAGTAACCTATTGCATTACAGTTCATTTCCTACCATATCAAAGTTCTAAATCAAGTGCATCACACAAATAACCAAACATACAAACACAAATAACCTACTGCATCTTAGTTAAAATAAAAACGTACTGCATAAGCATTCAAATCAACTGCATCACAATTATAAAGTCTAGTTGAGACATTTTATCAAACACCTTGTATGCAACTTTCTTAAACATCCTTTTGTATCATGTTTGTTTCTAAATTTTGTATCATATAAAATGAAGTAAAAATTAAACGCTTCTTGGCTTCTTGTACTAACGTTTCAGATATGAGTGTTTAAAACAAAATTCAAGGAATCTATAAGCATTTAGTGTTGAGAACTAAGAGCTCATTTGGCAAAGAGTGTATAAAAAAATAAAAAGCTACTTAAATAAGTGTTTGGCTTTTCAAACCACTATCGCTAACTTTTACAACTAAACGCTTTAAACAAGTATACGTATTTTATCATCATAGTCTAATTTTACAAGTGATCATACATTTCATCATAAATAAATATATACATCTAACAATTTATCATAAACTATAAATAATGATTTTTATAAAAATTAAAATTAATATAAATACGAAATTAATTAACAGCACTAAGGCGGCATTAGGAATCAGTAGAATTAACAGTATGATCAAAATATTAATCAAATCCTAATTAAAAATTTTAAAAATTAAATAGTACTTACACAACATTAGCAATAAGATCGATAAATATATCAAAAAGCTTAATCTAGATCTATAACACGCCATTGATTAAACCTCTTAACCGATCAAAACCTTAGGGTTTCAATTTAACAAATTAATAATGACGTCATTATTTCACGAAAATGATGATGATAAACACAGTGTTTTTGGAATCAAAATTTTGTATCACGGTTAGAAAGAGAAAGAGTGCATATTAGAGAGAGAAAGTGATATCGTAAAATGACAGATATTAAATTAACGTTTTAGATGTATTTGTATTTTTTATTAAATTACCCCTGAAGTTTGATTTATTTACCATCATGCCACCATACTTTTTGATCTCATTAAATCTGGTCAACTATGATCTAATGATTGAGATTCCTTCCTACCCTTTTTATTATAACTCCGACCTATATATATATATATATATATATATATATATAGGGGCGCGTTCAAGTGAGAAGTCTAATTTTTGTGAGAAGGAAAGAAGAGATCCTAGCCTTCCATCTATCCCTTCCTTTTTTCAATCTAAAGGCTTAGATTAATCCACAAATTACACTAAATATGCTACTAGGGGTATTTTTGTAATTTAAAGTAATATATATATAAAACACATACTTCACACAAACCTGATGTGAAAACAATTACGACCCTCTCAGATCAGAACCACCATAGATTGCGTCACAACCACCATAAAACGCCAACACAACCACCATTACACCGCCCGATCACCGACATTCAAACCATCGCCGTTCAAACCACCACTACACCGTCATCGCCATGGCAACATCTAGCACCTTTCTGTCACTAATTTGGAGGTTATTTGGTTAAAATTGGCTGTTTAAAAGGTTAAATTCTTACACTTTCATCATTCATATATTTATAATTGGTGTTCATTTTGACGATTTCTTGTAATTTTTGTTCATTTTTGTTCATGTAATTTTGCATATCAAGTGTTTGATGAAATGCCTGAACGAATGTTGTGCAAGCTGTGATCTTTATTTGTTGATTCATTGTTTTAGTAGTCTTGATATTACTTACGGTTATGCTTTATTAATTATAGATTTCGTTTTCACTCGACAAAGGTATAGGTGAACGACTTCAATAAGCACATTTACAACTAAAAGTATTATAAGATGTGTGAAAAAATCTTCACATGTGAAAATATACGTCTTGTAGCTTTTTAAGATGTGTGAAAAACATCTTCACATGTGAAGATATACGTCTTGTAGCTTTTTAAGATGTGTGAAAAACATCTTCACATGTGAAAATATACGTCTTTTAAGATGTGTGAACAACTTTACAAGTGAAAATATATGTCTCATAGTTTTTTAAGATGTGTGAAAAACCTCCTCACATGTGAAAACATATGTCTCATAGCTTTTTAAGATGTGTGAAAAACTTGAATGAGATAGCACTTAGGTTTTCTCGTCAAGAGAATGACAACACTGATCTTACATCTATGATGGATGAACTTGGAAGAAGCTGCCTTAAACTTTAACACATTCACATTGCTTCTCTTCAACTTTCTCATTCCGTTGTGCTCTCTCTCACTGCTGCAAATTTATGGTATATATATCGATTCATGACTAGTAAACTGGCTATTAAGCTAATGAAACATTTGCAATGCTTTATCTAATACTTAGACAAGACGCCACATTTTGGTTACTGATGCATATATTTATGTTATGAACTGAAAGATGTGATCTGGTTATATGTGCTGGTGATTGCAAAGAGAAACTTGCATCTGGACTGTTGGAACCTTTCGTTGCTCATCTTAAGTACGCAGAAGACCGGGTTAGGTTTCAAAAGGAGGCTATTCGATTAAACTTTCTGCACCATATTCTGTTTTTTGGTTACAAAGTCCCACCTAGAAAGGCCTAGTCGTATTTCTGGTTGTACTTGGTCCTCTTGTTTGCCATGCTATTATAACATTTTTTTTTCATAAATTTGTGAGATTTGTAAGTACATAGGAGACTCTTGAATGATTCATCGCCATTGAGAGAGAGAGAGATCACAAACATAGACTGCTCAATACTTACCAATGTGCCATCAGCAGAGCCGTCTCATGATTTTCGGTGGCCCTAGGCGATAACAACAAAGAGGCCCCATTACACTAGAGAAGTTGTATATAAACTTGAATTATATCACTTATATATGTTTAAGTTTATACGTATTTATATGCGGAACTAATAAAATGTGGCCCTTTTTAAGTGGAGGCCCTGTGCGATTGCACCTCTTGCACACCCATCCGAGACCCCTCTGGCCATCAGACTCGCAAAGTAAGCACTCTTTACATACTTTTCTTATAATCATGTTCTTCTATCCCATAATGTTCTACAATTTGATGTGACGCTTGGATGTGCAATCTCAAAGTGATTAATGTGACATTTAAGAAATTATTATCAAATAATCAGAAATAATTTGTTTTCGTCGATCCTAAGTAGGTGTCAATGGATTGGATGAATACTCAAACAAGTTAGCTACGTTTGCCTACAAGGTATATCATCATGTCTCTACGTTTACTACCGGTTTGATCATTTTCCACACATAGAAGATAACTCACACAATTTGACTTTTGTTTACACTAACATATGAAAGAAACACAATAGAAGCGGCTCATGAAATAAAAAAAAACAATGAAATGATGATTCCAAGTACTGAATACTTGCGTTTATTCTAATTTCAATACTATTTGATAGACAAAAAATGACCCGTATGACCTAAAAGTCAAAAATGACCCGGTTAAATGTTGTTTGTGATGGATTATGTCTTCAACGTGTCTGGAAACAAGAAGGCATGCTTTCAAATAGAGCAAGCCATGGTCTATGCTCGGGTTAGAGTTATGTTGTTTTGGAAAGTAATCTAGTAAATACATATTCGTGTGTTTCGCTAATCTTTTGGATCTCCACGTTTAAGGTATGGTCGTCTCTTCAACTTACGCCATACTCAAAAATACGTAAGGGTATGTGAAAATCATGTATTTAAGTAAAAGTTTATGAACTAAAACTAGTGTTACACCACACCAAGGACGCATGCTTGAATTTCATGGAATTATGCAATACGAAGTGAGAGAACTGATAATGATCTGGTGGATTAGGTAGCAACAATACAGGCATACCTCGCATATCAGTACGATTTATAAGGACAAGAACTGGGGTAAATATTAGAAGAATGATCATGAAAAAGAACACTGATCTAAAGACAAGCAATGGAACGCCTCTGTGATGGCGCAACTGACTCGAGCACAAGTCATGGAAGTCATTTTCATACCTTATATGTCAGGCACATCAGGCTGGCCCTAAGTTTTCAACGCTTAGTTTCAAAGGGTACCCCTATCCCTTCATAGTGTCCCTCCATAATATCAAAGAATCTACCAGGCATCCAGAATGTGGAAATTCCACACTATATGGAAACTGTCACATATGAAAGGATCACAAGATGACAACTTTGACTCAGGACTCCTAGTTTCTGAAAGTGATTCAGCATGATAATCATGAAAATTTACATACATTAATCCTATGAGCGATGGAGGTTCAGATGCAGAACGAGAATCCGATGTCAACCAGGATCTTGTTAGATTAGTTGAAAATAAACAGGAAGAAGAAGCGATAACACAACAATGGAATATCTTTCAAAACCTTTTAATTAAAGATGCAAATGACAACGAGTCTAAGAAAGTGAAAAAAATGAAGTAATGATTGAGATTATTTGAATAGAAACAAGAACCGTGTAGGAAACCTGAGATCCACGGATGATGTAAGTCCAGTCATAAAGAGACATAGCACATTTCAAGGAAAGAGCTTGTTTCTCCTAAATGTTGAAGATCCCCCAGATATCATTTCATCTGTAACACGACAAATTAAGAATGAGACATTCTTGGTAAAGACCAGATTAAGTCTGCTGAAAGAACAAAGAGATGTACTTTTGATGATCCTTTTGTTGTTCAAGCCTCGATCTTAGAGTGTGTTGTCTGATACTCATGTACGAACAACAAACGTTTTGATGTTTCAGAGAGGTAATATCTGAATAAGAAAAAGATGAAGCTACATGATTAATGAGCAAAGTGACCCTTTACATGGTGCTTGAAAGAATACATCATTCAGGAAACTATGACAGCTTGGAATCCAATATTGGAGTCAAAAAGTAGTAACCAAAAGATCGTAAAACTGGATTTTGTTGCAGATGATAAGTCAACCAAGTCTAGGATTAAGACTTTGGTTGGTAAAGGTCTTAAAAGAAAAGATACCATCATTAAAGCAAAGTCGAAAGCTTTATTTGGATCAAGAAGCTAGAAATCTACAGCAACTAAAACGACAATACCGAAGGGAAAATCAGAGAAGGTACTAAAAATTCAACCTTTTTTCTATCGCATTCCATGAGATGCTTAGCTTTACTTTGATCTATTAATCGTTTTCACATAGGACGAAAAAATAAAGAAAATGGAGGAACTGCTAACTCAATATCAAAAAAGAATCACTGAAAGAAGTGCTTTAACGTCTAAGACAACAAAGATCGACAAGTCAAATACACAGCTTGTGTCTTGAGACATGAAAAAATCAAATAAGCCAGTCATTAAAAGTTCCACCATTGACCGTCTATCAGCTGCACATTTAGTTAATCCTAAGGTGTTACCTACTAAAGCAAAAGCTAGTAATATACCTATGAAAGCGATCATAAAAAAGAATGCTGGATCAAAACTTGTTAGTAAACTTGAAAAAGTGACCACCAAAGAGAATGGTACTTCACGTGCTTCTTTTCCCCAAAAAATAGTAGGAGATGAAAAAAAGAAAGTTAAGCCCACCAAGGTTAAACCTCTTGACAAGAACATTGGTACAAGTACAACGGTATCCAATGGACCGAAGAAAAAGACTTGATATAAATACTGGCAAGCAGTTGCCAAAAGCATCTTCAGTCAGGAAACTTGGCGTTGGCGATAGGGTTGCTCAAATTGGTGTATTTACATGTCCACAATTGGGTAACAAGACAGGCGTGAGTGAAACATTACACAAGCCGTCTCTATTTCTTCAACGAGATAAATCTCGTTTTGTTTCTTTTAGCATCAATGAGGATAATGGTGCTAAGGAAAATCCGAATGTAAAATTAAACCCTAAAATCCCTACTATCAAAATCTTGACTCCACTACCAGGCAAATCAAGTCCAGGAAGAAGCAATTCCAGGAAAAAATGGACCAAAGCTGAAACGACAACTAAAGTTCTTAGTGGTTTCAAAAAGCTTCTATCTTTTGCCAGGATTAGTTAAAACTCCGATATGACGAAAAATGGTTAGTTGTTGATGCTAAGTTGTGTGACTATGATTTGTGTGTGTCATTTTCAAGATGATCGAAGACCAAAATAATGTATTGTATTACCATAAACACATTGGTTGAATCCAATGGGTTAATTTGGATACATTTTTATTGACAACAGATCAAATAGGTAATCAGGGTGTTTGGGATTGCTTATTTGATTTGAGGTAATACTTTGATTTCTGTTTAAAAGCTATTTGTTATGTGGATCCATTGAGTTATTGCTCTACACGTTGGAGAATATGTGGACTGATATTATTAGCTAAGTAGTTTTCAATTAATGATTTCATGATCTTCTGGTAACTTCTCACTTTAGTATTAATCTAGTTTTGATTGCTACCAGTCTGTCACGAAGAAACAACTCAGTTATGGTTTTGTAGGTCTGAGATATTAAGATGAACAATGTCATTGAAGGGAGGTTCATGACATTAGAGTTTAGTTTATAGTGATCAATTCAGTTTAAAAACTAACCATTAGGTTATAACTAAAGAATCACATAACTGGTTATGCTATATTGTTCCCTAATCCACTATTATCAGTTAAAAAGTAAGTATATCAGTGTATGTATTGGTGACACTTTTTTGTTCAAAAAAAGTTATCTTTATATTTTAAGCAATTTTATCACATGATACTATGAGGGTACAAAATTGTCAAGATAACGTAAGTTGTCATCGCTAGGTAAGTATGTTGTTGGATTTATAGAGTAGTATGATTTATGTTCAACAACTAATGCAAATATAAAACTGTAATACAGATTCCTGCAAAGAAGATTGACCAATCGTTAAAAATTCTCGAACAAAATGGTGTAGTACAACGTTAGTTAGTTACAAGTACTTTTTCAGCTTTTATAATATTTATTGTTGATGTTCTATGTTACAGGCAGTAAATAGCTTTTATAATATTTTGTATTCATAGTAATCAATTGTCTAAAGCTAACATCAATAAATGAATCTCGCATATACAAGTCCTTCTTATCTGAAGATGCAGATAATGCATGTCCTGTGCTATCCTCATTACCAATTCATAGCTAAGTGCCCATTAATAAACCTCCCTGAGAAAATTCTCAACTCTTAGTGGGTTGTGCATTTTGTTGGTCAACCACCTAGATTGTCTATTTCTATTTGGTTTGTGTTACTTTGTTTATTCTAATTCTACCGTATTCTCGCATCATTTTTTTAGTGGTCCCAATGCAAAGCCAATGCTTAGTTATTCTGCCGCTGGGTTATTTGATGCAAACGTTGCCTTTTAAACATGGGTAAAAGGGGTAACACCTAAAATCCATTTAGACAAACATCATCAGTAACACCCATGCTTAATACGTAATATTGTGACTCTATGTTCAAGAGTAAACATACGAATATATCTAATTAATAAAATCAATATAGCATGACAAGAAGCAATCAATTCAACGAGAGGGAGTCAGGTTTTTAAGACCATATCAGTATGTGTTAAGTAGTGTAACAGATAAACAAAAGCTTAATATAATAGGAAAGTTTGTTTAGTGTGTAAAAAGAATGAAGGATCAAAATATGTTTCATACCTGTTTATACCTTGTTTTAGTTTGCTCTTCCTGCAAGCAAAGACATAAATTACACTGATAAGCCAAAAGCCTCAAAGAAATAAACATGCAAATGATATAACCACTAGTATTATGAGCAACCAAAATTATTATCCACTAATCCAGTTTAAGCAAAAAATTATAATGCCGATAAACATTGAATATAAATCATCTACTACTAGAAACAGAAAAATATAATCAAGAGATGTTGGTACCTTGGCTTTCATCAACGTCTGGTTCTACTCTTCTAATTTGAAAGCTAAAGATTTGAGTTCAACTTGGTAAGCCTGAAGAAACAAGAAGAAATGCAGAGAGTTTTAATTAAGAGATGGTGATTTGGTCGGAAAAGAAAGAGATGGATCTGCTTGCGTTCTCTGGACCTTGCAGCAGACTCTCGGTTCTTAATCATCCTTCTTTGCCTTTGTTGAGCAGCCTTATCTTGTAATGGGTCCAAGATGGGTCTACGTTGCCCTCTTGTAGTCATATCTTCGTCGACATTAACATTACTCGGTGGATTATCGAAATTAAGCATGCATCCTCCGCTTAATAATCTCTTAGTTGCCTCAGCCTTGGCCAAGAAATCCTCTAAACTCATCATGTTAGGCTTCTCCTGCTTACAAGTAATCTGGTTCCAAACATCATCTACGATGGTGGTGTTATGTTGTTGTTGTCCAGTAGTAGCATGGGGACTAAACTCATGTTATAAACAGATAGACATAATAAGCATTTATAGTAATGGGTGAACTAATATATAGTAAAGTGAGTGAAATGTAAAAATAAATAGTAAAAATCAAGTAGAGATACAAATAAATAGAAGGCCGGTTAGGTTAGGTTTGGTATATGGAAGGGAATGGAAATGGATTTGTGTTAGGCAGGTTGAGATGATAAAACGTGTAGAACAACGGTAATGTTGAAGTAAGTGAAATATATACCAGAGTAGTTAGTTAGATTTGAACAAAATACGGTGGTGTGTGGGTGTGGTTTATAGGTAACCCTTTTTTGGTAAAGAGGTAATGGTTGTTTGTGTGTGTTATTTTTGTAAATATAACTATTATGACGGCAGTCAAGCAAGCAATGTGTAATTCATTTATATCTAGTTTTGGGCGGGTGGGCGGCGACGAGAAAGAAAGAAATACAGTATTATGGCTTGCCAAAGATAATTCTTTATTTTTTGGCAGTTTGATAAGTGGTGTGTTTTGTTATTGTTTCTCTACAAGAATACTTTGTAAAATCAGCAAGTTAGGTAACAAATTAGTTATAGTAACACAATATTATAGCTTGCAGATTGACTCCCTTTGCATTCTGGTTTTTGTGGGTTTATATCTTATAATGCATGAGCCATGTGAATTTTTTATTACTTTGTAAAATGAGCCATCCAATAAGATTTAAATGTTGTATGGTTGAGCTGCACTAATTCATTAACATCTGTAATTTGTGTGATCTCTTGAAAAGAGTTTATATTTGTCTCATACTACGTATGGACAAAGAATGATATGATTTTTGCTAGAACCTAAATATGTTATAAAAATAAATAGATTTGGATGTCGTGATGTTGTAAGTGTTTATCTTTCGTAGTTGATAAGTGCAGGAACATTGCTTTGAGATTGATTGATAAAGCAACTTTGGCGAGTAGAAATTAGCTCCTGAAGTCACAAACACAAACAAAAAGGGATATCTTGCAATCTTTAAATCACCTGTTTTTGCCTACTTTATATGCATACTTTGATCTATAAAATTGTTTTTATTGGTGATGGAATGTCGCCCGGGTGGGTAATCATGATTATCCAAACACAACCTGGGAGGTTTTTTTTCTTGAGCGCGCGATTAGCAATTTACTAATCTTGATCATCTCTTTGTTCATATATACGGATACGTTATGCTGTAATTTTTGGCTCTTTAACCATGGAGTTAGGGACTGTGTCGACTAGTGTTAGTTTGCGATTTTTTGCTATTTTATGCTATTGTTACCTTGGGATCCTTCTGATTTATGCAAAGTTAACATCTTTTAGTTTGGTTTTTGATTTTAGTGTTGAAAATCCTTTTTTATTTCGGACGGAGAGAACCCAGGTTCATAATTGAATAACAGATATTTTATTTATTGTTATAAAAATATTTCTGAATTGTATCAAATAAATACTCATTTTATCGGAAAAAAATGATTTGAAAAAAAACAATGGCGCAAGTTTCGAGATTTGAATCGTTCGTTAAGTCGCTCAAATGAGTCCCGAACCGTTTTTATAAAAACTATACCAAAAATGTTACACTTTTAACCCCTCAACTATTAAAACTTTTCATTTTAAATTAATATATATATAAATTCCTTATACATCTTTTTTCATTTCCATCTTTTACACACACACACAATTTTTATACACTCTCTCCCTCTCCACCCTTCTTCTCCGGCGACCTCCCCCACCGCCGGCCACCACTCGCCGCCGCCGGAAAACTTTTCCGGCGGGCTTTTCCGGCGAAGACCAAAAACACTCCCCACCTCCGGATCTACTCGATCCCCACTACCACTCTCTCTCACGCGCCATTTTCCACCACCCCACTGCCACCGCCACCATCTTCACCATCCACCATAACACCACCATCTCATCCGCACCACAACAAGGGTGCGCTTGTTGTTATTATTTTCTTTTCTAAACAGAAAAATGGTGCGTTTGGTTTAGTTAAGACTAGGGGTGTTTGGTTCGTGTATAAAACAACCACCGAAGGGTTGTTTGGTTGGTTCGGGTTGGGTTTGACAGCGGGGATAGCCGGGGTGTCGGGTTTGTTTGGGTTGATGGTAAAAACCACAAGGGTGCGTGGGTTGTGGGTTTATAACACCCGACGAGGGTGCGTTTGGGTTGGGTTATAAAACAAGAGGGTGCGTCGGGTTTGGCTGTTGGAACAGCGGGTCGGGTTGTCGGGTTTTGGCAGCGTGGCAACGGGTTAGGGTGTGTTAGGTTTAGACAATAACACCGAAGAGGGTGGGTTCGGGTTAAGGTTATAACCACAAGGGGTGTTGTTTTCTGTGGCAGCCCACCCCAAGGGCGTGTTTGGTTTGGGTGGCAGCAAGAAAGCCACGAGGGGAGGGTGCATCGGGTTGAGTTTAACAGCCGAGGGCTGCGTTTGGTTTAGGATCGGGGTGCACGAATAAGGGTGCGGTTGTTTGTGCAACGTAGATTAGGGTGCGTTTGGCTTAACAGCCACGCACAAGGGTGCGTTTGGCTGTCCATCAGCCGGGGTGCGTCGCGTTTGAGTGTGTTGTCACCGAAATAAAGTGAGTTTAGTTAACGCGAAAATATATAAATTGTTTCATTTAATCGATTTATATAAGATGTGATGAAAAATATTATAATTTGCGCTAAAAGTATTAGATATGCTTTAGACGAGAATTGGACTAAAAATGGACTTTAGTGCCTTTATATAACGGATAATTTAAAACAGAAAATAGAATGTGGGATTCGGAATTCGAGACTTTGATAAGTTAGACTTTGGTTTACAAAAGATAACAAATTATATTTTTACGGACGTTTAGACATAAAACGGGACTTCTAACTCCCAATAACGAAGAAACTGGATCTAAATCGGAATATACACTTTAATAGAAAATAAGTTATTTTAATATATATTAAACCTGACAGATTATTAATTAAACGATTTGAGCACTTTCGAGCCCGTTTCAGCCTTCCGGCGAAACACGAAAGTTGTTCGTAATGACATTTTACTTTGCCGCGAGGATTATCAGTTTTAAAACTTGAGATTTAAATGATCAAAAACTAATAATAGTTTTAAGATCATTATTCGGTTCTAAAAACGGAAGGTCTAAAAATAGTAACTTTCTGTAAATGTTGAGATAAAGTCGGTTAATATATTATTTCAATTATAGTTTTAGGATCAGTATTCGGTTCTATAACAGAGGGTTTTAAAATAGTAACTATTTTAAATTTTAAGATAAGTTATATTGAACGTGTTGAAAAATTGTATAAATACATAAAAGTATACTAAGGGTTAAGGTTTAAAGACGCGCAAGTGAATTTCTCATCACATGTATATATGACTGCATACATATAAAAATATGTATGATTCGTATGGTAACGATGTTACGCATCGTTGGTCGTTATGATTATGTGTTATAAATCAAGACGACAGGGTTATAGGTCGTGGTCGAGATCGTTGCAGATTCAGTGTGATTTAACTGGACTAATTGATCGTGGTCTTTAATCTATGTGAGTTCATAGCATCGCTTTTCAATATTTTGACATGTTTTATAACCCGCGATGGGGGGATTACATGACTTGTTTACAAATCCTTATACTGTACTCGGTTGATCTCTATAAACATTGGTGATTGTTTTATGGGATTTTGTGATAGTTTATAGCCCATGTTTACTAGTTTTAACATTACTATTTTTGGATGTGTGAGAACATGCTTGTTTACAAATGCATTTACATGTTTGATTACAAATTGGTTTACATACTTATTTGCATAGCTCGCTATGGGATACATTATTTGACTTCATTTTTGGTCACAAATGCATACTTTACATTTGAAATGATTACAGATTAGCTTAGGCTGATTGAACTGATAACAACAAAATTACTGCCCGGGTGTTCTTGGAGGGGACACCGGTAACAGGAGTACATATTTTTACATTACTGCCCGGGTGTTCTTGGAGGGGACACCGGTAACGGGAGTACATATATATTGTATCACTGCCCAAATTAGGGTACATACAAGTCTACGTCACAGCGTCATGAACTGTAAATCACTTGGAGGGTGAGCGCGAATGTTATGAAATAGATCTATTCGGGTGTGGATCCCTGTTCGGGTGATTAGCGATCACTTGGTAAACGAACATTATAGCGTGATGTCCACGTGAATGATATAAAATAGATCTATTCGGGATTGACAACCTCCGTTCGGGTGACTAGCTATCACTGGGAACGAACGTCATAACATGTCGGATTATAACGTTGGGACTATCGGGCCTCCCCAACATGGCACGAAATTTATATAGTGCGGGCACGGAATTTATATAGTGCGGGCAATGTCACGGAATTTATATAGTGACTCATATCGTCGAGCTTCAGTGTTATGCATTCTTTATAAATCTTTGGGATAAGATTGGTACTTTTGATGACATAAAATGTGTCATGCATTCTTTATAAATCTTTGGGATAAGATTGGTACTTTTGGTGACATAAAATGTGTCATGCATTCTTTATAAATCTTTGGGATAAGATTGGTACTTTTGATGACATAAAATGTGTTATGCATTCTTTATAAATCTTTGGGATAAGATTTGGTACTTATGGTGACATAAAATGTGTCGTGCATTCTTTATAAATCTTTGGGATTTTTACATAGTACTGTGATGATACAGTGGATAAATACATTCATATTTAAACTAATTTATGAACTCACCAACTTTAATGTTGACACTTTTAAGCATGTTTTTCTCAGGTGAATTAGATGCTTGGACTATTTGATGTGCATTGGAGTCTTTACATTCAAGCTTTTCATTGTGATGCAAATTATGGGACAAATGTTATATTAAATTCAGATTTTGATTAAATCAACAATGTTATTTCTCAAACGACATTTAGAGGTCGTTCTCTTGTATCTATTGCGTGGGTTATTACGATCTAGATGTTAACCACCCATTTGGTATTCCGCTTGCGTTGTTGTATATTTTTGGGGGTGTTAACCATTTTCTTGATGCCAAAAAAACCAAACCAAAACACGCCTTGCTGGGGCTGTTACAAACCAAACGGCAGCCCTGCATCGTTGAGTGAGGACACTATCCTAGCCGACACCCTGTTGCGTGGCTGTCACGAAGCCAAACGCCCCTTGGGTAGGCTGTCACCGAAAACAAACACCCCTTGGGTGTTTTATGACTAAAACAATCGCACCTTTTGGTGCCAATCTTTAAAACCCGACGCGCCCCTGTGGTTAAAACCAAACCGAACGCACCCTTTTTAAATGGTTGGTCGGTAGCAGCCGAGAAAAACACAAGGGGGGAAGGGGGCGGCTTTGTTGCGTCGGCAGAGAGGGGGGAGGGTTGCGACGGCGCGTTTCTTTGTTTATTTAGTTCAAGTGAGTGAGGGCGAGTGATTATGGGGATAGGGTAGATCGGGTTGCGGGGATTATTTTTGGGTTTGGCCGGAAAAGTCCGCCGGAAAACTTTTCCGGCGGCGGCCGGCGGTGGCTGGGTGGTTTCCGGCAGTGGCCGGAAATTTTGGGATAGAGAGAGTGTTGAGTATTTGTGTGTGTTTAAATTTTGAGATGGAAATGAAATATTGTAAAAGTTTTTATATTTATATTAAAACTTTTAAATCAAAGTGGCATGTGTTAATTTCTTGAGGACTAATTTTGTAATTGTTAAGATCTTTTATAAAAATTTGGTCGGGACTCGTTTGGAGCCACTCTATGGATTGAATCAATTAAGAAACTTGCGCCATTGTTTTTCCAATCTTTTTTCTGATTAAAAAATGAGTATTTACTTGATAATATTTCTATAAATATTTTTATAACATTTAAAATAAATATCTGTTATTTATTTTGTGAGTTGGTTAAAAATAAAATAAATAAAAAAAAGAAATTTTAACTCGGATATTCGCGTTATCAACAATTTTAACCCGTATATTTGCGTTATCACAAACGTTTTCGAATAAAATGATGACTAATTTATTAAATATTTTTATTTAATAAAAAGTGTAAATTAAATATAATTTAATTATTTTCTCGTTTCTAAATCTTGCGAGGGCATTTCAGTCACTTTCTGACTGTTTTCGGGTCTCGGTCAAAACTGAAAAGTTGTCAGGAATGTCGTTTTACATCAAATTGCTTTAGAGTCCGAGTTGTGAAAACATGATTTAGTGGTTCGTTTTTGATACGTCAACTATTAATTAATGTATATCTTTTTCGTTTTCAAGCCAAATAAATTAAAAATAACATCCACTTGGGAAATATAATAATAAATATGATTTATTATTTGAAATATGTTCCGAAAATTTTACCGGTCACGCGGTAATTGTTTTTACGAGACAATAAAAGATCAAAAGTCAAAAAGTCAAGTCAGACCTAAAAAGTCAAAGGGTAAAATCGTCATTCGAAATTTCGAAAATTCTCGGATGTTACAGTACCTACCCCTTAAAGAAATCTCGTCCCGAGATTAAATTTGTGTTATCCGATTGTGTGACCAAGGAAAGACTTAAGGTTTAATAAACTCGTTCTAAACAAGACGCTGATAACTTTATTCAGCAAAATTCGGTGTTTCTACACTTCTCAATCTACCAAAAATTTTGACTAGGTTTGTCCAGGATATTTAATCCATCAAAATAGGTATCTCAAAATATATTATTACAGATCTTATGACTGGTATAACCGCGTTACAGGGAAAGTCTCATTATAGTGAAAACCTCAAGAAGAAGGTGTAGTCGCGTGAGTATGTTTGTATAAGTTTCTAAATGTCCGAGGACGGAGTCTCGTTTCTACTATCTGTAAGGTTTGATGATTCACATCAACGTGGCTTATGGATGTAAGTACCCAACTTACTTGGCAGTACTTAATTAGTATCATGACTTAAATTGGTGTACTATTTGTCTGCAATGAGTAATTCAACTGAATACTATATCGACATATGCTTATCTTGTTTAAGGTGGGTTTCATCACTTAGTTGATAAAGTTTGTACAATCTGGGACCACTCCAGGACCCAACAACAGCAACCATAACGACGATAACTATAACAAACGGTGATGGGATGCAGAGGGTGAGGACCCTCCGAGAAACAATATCCCCAGAATAAAGTTCAATAAATGAGAGGAGCTCGCGGAAGAGCTTATGCGATAGACGGCGGATTATGGTACTCAGTCGTTAGTTCGATGAATCAGCTCCATTAGCTCAAGTGTGTAACAAGTCTGTTAGTTCCACGAACAGTTCATGATTGCGAGGATTGGCAACGGCAAAAATAATAACTTAAGAATGAGATAAGGTAGTTCCAAGTGAGGCCTTAAGATTCTGCCGAGTGGTAGAACACGATTGTGTTTCTAGACCCTTTTCAACAGATTCTGGCGATTTTCGAATTTAGGTTCATACTCGTGTCATATCGGATACCATTAAGCCCACTCATTTATAATTCATTATTTGCATAAAGAAGCGTCCTAATTTATGTAAATAATCAATTGATAAACTTATGGTTCGGTGATTTACAATTTATTTATTTAAATGAAGAGGCGTCCCAATCCTTTTAGATAAACAGATTATAAATCCTCTTACTTAATAAATCCCGATGCAATACGCGTACCCACATAACTTTCAAGGTGATGGATGTCATGACGATGCATGTGCTCTAATGAGTAGGGGACGAGTGATTCAAAACTCGTCTTTGGAAGCTGGGAGTAAAACTATCAGACTACCAGGCGAGATCGACATAGAGTTCAAGATGGTCAATGAGTACTCGGTTATAGTAAATAAAGTAAAGGTCTCTATGAACGAGTCAACATAGCGATTATTATAAAAAATCATCAATTACACAAAGATGAATTAAACACAAGGGAGTACAAGTTTGAACAAACAAAAAAACAAAGGTCTCATCCCCATAACAAGACTGTAAGACTTAGATTCATACATATTCCTTATGTAAACAGAACTGTGACGGGGTTTTGTTAACAAAAACAATTATCATATCAATCCTTTATATACAAGTCCCGCTTTATACAAGACTTGTAATACTTAATTCAAATATAAGTCCATTAAACAAAAATTATGGATGGTCTTCGTAATACGATATTGTATACAGTTATGAAAAATAATTTAAGACCATTGTTTAATTTATAATTGTCTGGGAACGAAGCAAGACCATGTTCAATCTCACAATGTATAAGAAGTAAAATGAGACCATTTTGAACCTCACACGTCTTAAAAAGTAAAATGAACCATAGTGGGCAAACTCACAATGTCTTAAGAAATGTTTTTGTATTTATATAAATAACTCTTATATAAATAAACGTACGATATACGCAAAAGGAATGCAAGCATATATACATTATATATATGTACGTCACGTAATTATTTAATGTAACAAGTAACCTATAGCAAGTAAGCAAGTAGTGTGTAACCGGCACCTTGAAAATGTTTGTTTGTGATGCAATAATTTGCAAAAACCGGCTATAGTCTAGGTAAAAATAGCCACCTAGTTCTCTATAGCCAGTGCTTTGATACCAATCTGTAACACCCCCAAGAACGTGTCGCAGCGAAGTATGCACCCGGGGGCGTTACTTCATAATACATAGCGCTAGATACAAGAGAATGACCTCTAAATGTGTCATTTGAAAAGTAATCTCGTTGATTTCTTTGAAATTGATATACTGTTTGTACCATAATTGCATCACAATGAAAAGCTTGAAATTAACACAACGAGATTTTGATCCACTAGTATGTATGTACAAATCCATAATTAAATCTTATCATTTAAGACTCCATAGCACATCAAAATAATCCAAGCATGTTGCAATACACCTGAGAAAAACATGCTTAAAAATGTCAACATAAAGTTGGTGAGTTCATAAATTTTTGTAAATACAAATGTTGAACCAAAGTTCTGTCAAATGTGTATGACCATTTAAAATCCTTAAATGTCCTTCCAAAATATATGTATGATTTTTAGAAATCAAATAGTTGTAAAGTATGCATGACCATTTCAATTCCCCAACATAGTCACAAAAATATAACGTATGATCGTTGTATTCGCAATATTGTTCAAAAGCATGGTATGATTATTTTATATATATATGCACCAAAATTGTTTCATTTTGTATTGTAGACTTCTGGGACTTGGTGTTTCAGGCACAGTAATAATCCATGTGAGTATAAAAACAATGATTACAATTAACTCCAAAGTTCATGTAACCGATGCACTAATTATACAATTAAGAGTCATAGGTAAGTAATTTTGGGCTCTGTAGGCCTAACCAATTGTAAGCCGACATGGTTATAACGTTAGTTTCCCAGTGATTAGCTAATAAAATATTTATTCCGAACGGGGATTGTCAATCCCGAAATAATCTATTTTTAACATTCTCCGGTAAGACAACAAGTATAACGTTCTTGTTGCCCAGTTATAGCTAATCACGCCGAAAAGGGGATCACAAGAACATAAAACCCGAATAGATTCTATTTTCATAACATTCTGCGCTCATCCTCCAAGTGATTTACAATTCATGAAGTTGTGACGTAGACACTTATATATATATACCACAACACAAGTTCCCCTCCAGAGAAACAAGACCCGGGCCTTATTTAAAAATATGTACTCTCGTTATTTGGTGTCTCTTCTAAGAACTCCCGGGCATTAACTGTATGTTATCCCTAGATCAATCCCTTAAGCTAATCCGTAACATATCAAAAGTAAAGTACATAAATTTGAGACCAAAAATTAAGTCAATTAATATGTCCCATAAATAGCAGCTATGTAAAATGAGTATAAACAACCAATTTGGTAATCAACCACGTAAATGCATTTGTAAACAAGCATGTTCTCACCCCAAAAATATATGTAAAACAAGTAAAATGTGGGGCTATAAACTCACATTGATGATGAATAACGATTGGGCGGGAATGTACACATTGAGTACAAGGCGAAACAGAAACTGGAACGGCTCGACCAAGAAGTTGCAGCTTAACCTAACTGCTAAGATCCACTAGCCTAGGATAATGTATTTGGATTTCCCGATGAATGGTCACATCAACGCGTCACGTTTATAAAAAATAGTTTGGTTGTTGGTTAAATAGAATAAATCGAAAGTAAACACAAATATGTAATATATTCCGTGTATATTACATATGAAAAATAACAATTATATAACTCATACCGTGAATTATTAACAAAGACAAACAATCCAAAGATTATTATAAAGTATATAATACTTTGCAAGTATTATATAAGGAGTGTGAGTAAATAATTAAACCAAACAGTTTGACACGTTTTCGGAAATCACCACTTATTTAAATAAAAGTTCTTGCATAAATGTAAACGTACGTTTTAAAGTTATGAATTAAGTAAAAGATGTTTGTAAAGCTTTTACAACAATTATGATATTATCTTTAAAGTTGAAAATTATAAAATAAAAACATAATGTTTTGATAAATTTCTATTTCCGTTTCCTCGACGGATTGTGGCCTAAAATAATCGTGCTCATTAAAAATTAAAGTTTTTCGTTCGTTTGTCGGTTTCATGTATAATACAAATTAATATTCTTAAACTATATAACTAAATCCCCTTTTTCAATCAATCCGTGTTACAATTTCTCGCGTGATCAATATATATAATATTAGACGAGATCAAATAATATATAATATATTTATTTAACCATTAACCACCATTTAATCCGGTTTATATTTGTAAAATCTCACGATATTTTTATTGTTGATTTATATAAACCAAACGCACCCTATGTTGTTTTGCTAAACCGAGCGCACCCTTTGTTGTCGTCTTATAAAACCAAACGCACCCTTAGTTTCAATCTGCCCAACCAAACACCCCTATTGCTTTCCCAAACACCCCTGTTTGGGTTTCCTGATATCCCAAACGCACCCTTTGGGTGTTTCTGCTCACACCAAAACCCAACAAAAACACACCCCCTTTGTGTTTCTGCTAACCCAAACGCACCCCTTGTGCATTTTTAAGCAAACCAAACGCACCTTATGGCTGTTTAACAGCCAAACGCACCCTCTCGGAGTGTAAACCACAAAACCAAACGCACCCTTCGCTGGTGCAACCCACAAAACCAAACACACCCTACATGGTGTTATGGCTGCCAAACGCACCCTTTCGGTGTCAAGAACGGCCAAACGCACCCTCGGTGGTGAAACTTTCCCACCAAACACACCCTTGTGCGGCGACTGCCCAACCAAACATACCCCTTGTGCAATTGTGCATAACCAAACGCACCCTTTGTGGTTTTTATCAACACCAAACGCACCCGTGTGCGGTAACAGCCATATGGTCAATAACATTTCCTATTGGTCTCCAAATCCAGCATGCTGAGGACTTAACAACATTTTCCCTATTTCCCACAACAGCACTAACTACTGCTTTTAGCCCAGCAGTAGTTACATTGTTAACCCTAGAAGTTTTAACTTTTTCATTAAGATTATTAGTTTTAGCTACTAATTTTTAATTAAAAGCCCTTCTTACTGGTGAATGTTCTTTACAATAAGAATATGTTTTGGGAAATGCATCATTCACTTTTGATTTAGGGGCAACTGTCTTAACAGGCCTGGCAGTACTAATTAATACTGCTGCTCTTAGAGAGTTTTGCTTAGCAGCATTAACTGGTACTTTTCCTGACTTTGTTGCAACTGCTATTTGAACAAAATTCCTTTTAGGATGTGGTTGAGTCAATTTATTTTGGTGGCTCACCCTCTGAGCATTATTCCATACTGGTCTAAATTCCCTTTGACCAGTAACCCTTCCCTTATTATTCAACACAGGTTTTTCTACCATTTTATTGTCATGAAAATCACAGTCTTTGTTTAAATGGTTGAAACTCCTACATACAAAACAAGCTTTCTTTATAAACTCAAAACCATTCCCTAGTTTTTGAGTCATCATTCCATTCCAGTTTCTTTTATTACCGCTAGAACTTTGACTTTTCCTGGGATACTCTACTTGCTTATGTGTGTTTTCCTTATTAACAGATTTCACATTCTCATCAAATTTGACAACATTGGTTTTTGTAAACTTTGGTTTTTTCTGATTAGTTTTAGGTCTAAACACACTATCATTATCACTATCAGTGTCCCAATCTTCAATAATAAGAGCACTAGGCCTAATAGTTTTAGGCTTGTCTATAATATCCTTACTAGTCTTCGATATACTAGTTTTAGTTTCACTCACTTTAGTCTTATAGACAGAATCATCTAACCCAACAAAGGATAAGTCAGGTCTTGAGGGCATGTAGTTCCCAATGTAGGGAGAAGGAACTGCATGAAACCCTTCACCTGTTTTGAATCTATCATTTACAGGACTATTATCTACATCACTTTCTCTATTGTTAAACATACTATGAACCACTTCACTCCTATTCATTTGACTATCATAACCAAGACCAGCTTTGTCTTTAGCAATTATTTGACTATTTATCAGTTTAGTTAGATTCTTTGATGATTCTTCAAAATTTTCTAGTTTAAGTTTCAAATCATCTTTCTCTTTTAAAGCTTCTTCTAACTAATTTTTAAGGTCTTTGATAGAAATATCTTTCACTTAGACATCATACTTTAAAAATGCAATATCTTCTTCATAAACAGCTTCATTCTTTTCATGAACAACTATCCTAGCTTCTAATGATTCGAATCCCATTTGATAACCTATAATTTCTAGATTAGATTTATTAAGAGCTTCACGCTGTTGATTATACAATTTTTGAAGAGTTTCATATGATTTTAAGCAATCTTTAGAGCAAGTATGTACCTTAGAGTCTGAACTTGATGAACTTGATGAACCTTGGGATGTATAGGCCATTAGAGCAAAGTTCGTGAGTCCTTCTTCAGCCTGAAAGCTCCAATCATAACCACCTATCCCATCTTGAACAACCAAGGCATTTACAGGAGTCTCCACTGGTACAACCATTCTCGTATTATCTCCATTTATATTCCCCTGATTCCTTGGTGCCCTGCATTCTCTAGCAAAGTGACCTCTCCTGTGGCAGTTGTAACATTCAACCTTTGTCTTATCAAAGCCAACAGTTTCTTTGCCATTGAAATTCAAATTCCTTCTTGTCTTTTTTAAGAATCTCTTCATCCTCATGGTAAGCATGACCACCTGCCATTTGAGATCCATCTCTTCAAGATCATCAGTATCAATCTACTCTAGATCTTCATTGTCCAATTGTGGACTATTAGATTTATTAACAAAGAAGGAAAACATGACATCATCAACATAAGTTGAGGAAGAAGCTTGTCCCTGTGAACTAGCTATAGAAACTTCATGATCAGTATTAACTGCTTCATTAGTACTGCTAGTGTTTTCTGAAGATACAAAAGCCACATTCTGAGAGTTTGAGCTTGAGTTTGATCGGCCTTTAATCTCAGCTTCATACACCTTCAAATTGTTGTACAAATCATCCATACTCAACGTGTCTAGATCAAATTTGTTACGCATGCTTAATGTATGAGTGTTTCAAGCTGATGGTAGACTTCTCAGCAACTTCAGATTTGCATCTTCCTGAGAGATAACTTCACTAAGAATTTCCAATTGGCTGATGAGTTTCTGAAACCTATCATAGGTTTTATCCAGTCCTTCAGATCTTGATACAACAAAATTATCATATTGTTGCTTCAGAATGGTTTTTTGCATTTTCTTTGATTCTTTGTTGCCTCCAAACCTAGCCTTGATTGCTTCCTAAAACTTCAATAAAACTTCAATAGGTGTTCATCAGGAATGGCCAACAACAGAGTGCTTTTTGCTTTCAATTCATTCTTTCTTGCTAGCTTTTGTTCAGCAGTTTTAGGAGGAATAGGACCTTCAGTACCAGCAATAGCTGATGCAATTGCAGCAGGTGCATCACCATTCACAATAACCTCCCAAAGAGCATAATCAGTGTGAGTAAGATATTGATCTATTCTCATGCTCCAGAGATCATAGTCTCCTGTTTTAAATACTGGAAGTTTTAGTGCAGACATTGTTTGGGTAGTTTCTGATTGTGACTCCATCTTCTCTTTGAATATGAGATCTTGTGATTAGTGTTTCTTCTTATTCAAGTTTCTCAACAAGCTCTGATACCACGTGTTGATCCCTTTTGAACAGATCTTACTTTGCTTGTTAAAGCTTAGTTGTGTTGGATAGATCCAAAACAACTATAGTAGAAACTAAGATTGTAAATACTATAAACTATGCGGAATCTAGCTTGTAATACTAAGAAGAACAATGAAACAGTAAACAAACTTTTACTAAACTTTCAGCCTCAATATGAAACGATCACTCTAAATAGTGATAGGGTTAAAAAATAACCTTGAAGCTACGAATATCAAAGATGTACTCCTAACATTATGCCCTAGGACCTCCTTTTATTCAACAAGGAGTCCTACAAGGCTTTCATTACATTCCTAACTTATTCATGAATCTTTTTCTATTAAACAAAACGTAAATATCCTAAACAATTAATTTATACATATCTTCTTTCACAATATCTAATACTTTTTCTTCGTAAGTATTCTTGTTCTCTTATCAATCTTTGATCTCATCTCTGTCAGCATAATCCTTCTAGCAGTAGTAATCACGCGAGTTGTAATGTGCACAAGCATATTTAACCACTTAGAAGTTTACTCATACCTGTATTAACTTTACTAGATAGTACTAAATTTTGTACTAGTTAGTAGTATCTACTTATATTACATATTTTCAGACTTAATCTATGAGCAGTCTTAACTTTTAGTAGTAGTAGTAACCTTATGCTACAAGTACTTAATATATAATAACTGTAGTAACTACAGTAGTACTTTTACACTAGCTGTACTAACTTACTTAGCATAATTTTCATTAGTATTACCAGCTGCACTAGTTATGCTTGACAGCCACTAATATTATACTGAGCAGTAGTAACTCTAGAATCATCATGAAGTCTTTTTATTCCCAATATTCACTCCCGTAAACTTGATGTTCAATCTCTGATCTTTAAGTTTCTTCATTAAAGTCTTCATCACTATCAGGAGGATTGTATTCAAAAACTTCATTGACCCTTGTCATGCTTGGTCATGAGATGAGTAGTTGATAGCACATCTCTATTCCATGATCAGCTTGAAGCTTTTTGGTTCAGCTTGTTTGGATATTATTGGTGTAAGGGGATATCTTTTCTCAACCAATATAAAGGATATTGTAGATTTTTAAACATTTCAATGTGACTCCACGTGTATCAAACAGCTTCTTAAATAGTCACTCTTGTATCCCTGTATATTTCTCCAACTTTATTTTTATGTCAGGATGAACATTAACCTTTATATCACATCTTAACAATCTTTCATATTCATTCCTCGGCCTTGTATTCCATGTTTACGTTTTATACCAACTTCCAGAGGGTCTCCAAGTCTTCTCTATCAATATTCTGGAGCATCTTGATCATTGATAAGTATCTTTTTGAACTTCCATCAGCTCTTATCAATTAAAAGTATACAAACTTTCCTTTTTTGACAATCTTGTATTTAACAATCACTGGAGGTTTGGTGGCTAGAGGTATAGCATCAATTGCTACCTCATCATATTTAACTATCTCAATATGCTTTTTCATCTCTGCCTCAGATCATTCCTTTTCTAGCTTTTACATGCTCATCTATCTTCTCCCTCTTTGAGTTATCAGATTCAAGCTCATCCCCTACTCTTTTAGAACTTCCTTCTGTTCTTGTCTCACTGCTTTTCACCAACTCTGTATTCATGTCTACAAAAGTGTTTACCCTTTTCATCTCTTTATCAAACATCTCCTGGATCTCATCATAACTTTTGCTCTTCAGCTGATTGTGTTTGTATCCAGCCATGTTCTTCAAATAGGTAGACATTGTATTTCTATTTTGTGCCTTAGTTGGTGGCTTGCTCCTTTTCTCTTGAGTTCTTAATGTTGCAAAGTGTTTCTTTCTCTTCTCCAAGATTTCTACAAACAACTTTGACTTTTCTTTAATACTCAACTATTCTTGTTCTTCTGTTTGCATTTGTTGAGCCAATTGAAAGTCAGCATCCATCATAGCTTGTGTGTTATCCCATGATTCAAGTAAAGCTATGTTGGCTTTTTCTTCCTTTAGTCTTGAAATCCTCTCTTCTTCTTCCAATTCAGCTTGTAGTTGAGCTTCAAGATTTCTAGCAACTTCTTCATCCATTGCAATTTGATCTTTCTTCTTCAAAGGTTTTTCAGGCTCAACCATTTTTGCCTTGCCTTTGTCTTTAGCCTGTGGAAGTTGTGATGCTTGTAAAGGTGATGATGTTGTTTTGAATTCACTTGGCTCTTGATCTACAACCCCTCTAGCCTTGGGTCTTGTAGTTGTAGTTGTTGTAGCAGCAGATGTAACAGCTTTGGGTTTAGCTGCTTTGATTTCTATTAGAGTCTGAGCCAGAGTCAACTCATCAATAGTTGTTGTTGGAGCATTGGCAGTAGTAACTTCAACATTAGCAGTAGTAACTACTTCACCAGCAGTAGTAACTGGATCAGCAGCACTAACTTCCTTTTTAGCAACTTCTTTTTCCTGCTCTTCCAACACACCTGTATCAAACATCAGGTTGTCATCATTCATCTCTTGAGTCTCATCCACCAAAGTCACTTCTGCATCAGCATCAAGATCAGCCATTTTCCTCCCCTGTTTGGATGTATCCTCCTTAGCACCCAAACTGACATTATTAGAGGATTCTACCCTGCTAACTGAACCAACCTTCCTTAATCTCTTAAACCTTGGTGTTCTTGACTTCCTTCTCTTTTCCAAACTCTTTACTCTTCTTTTCAAGCTCTCAATCTCCAAAGCTTGATTAGATTTTGTAGTCTCCAGAGCAAGAACTCTTGATTGTAATTAGGTACAAAGATCCATCAATTCAGTAAGTTGCATTCTATCCTCACCACTTTGAGGTGGATCACAGGAAGGGGTAGCTACATGCTCCTCATTGATAGCCTCATCGGGTATAGACTCTATAGGACCATTGTCCTTCCTCTATTTCCTTCTTGACTTTTTCTTTTGAGGTTAAGATGAAGATGGTTGAGTATAAATGGGTGTGGAATGAGAATCAGTAGGAGCAGCTGAATCTTCACCTATGTCTTCAGTAGGCTTGAACCTCATTGTTTCAAATAGAGTGTGATCTTTCCAAAAAAACCCTTCTTCCTGATCTCTTCTGTTAGCAAACACCTTTTAGTGTGGGAAGGATACATAAATCCTTTATGTCTGGACATTCCCTCAACTTGTTTGTCCAGGAAGACTTGCACAAACTTTGGATACATAAGAAATTTTACCCCACCCTCTAAGTTCTTTACCATATTGTCAAAAATGTACTTGGAGAAGTTGAAATTTTTGTTTGTGGCAAGACATATGATAGCAGATGCCATAGTGCTACTAAATTCATTCCAGGATGTAGTCTTAGCACTAAGGCATTACAGTATGGTATGGATAAGAAATTTTCATTTGGATGAAAAATAAGCTTTATAGAATGTAAGCTTTTGAGTAAGATTTTCATATCCCATTCTTTCCAATTCTGCAAAAATGGTAGCAGTAGGTAGACAATATGTTCCTTCGGCATCATCCAACTTAAGATCACTCCTTATACTCGTCTCATGTTGATTTACCATTCTTTTTGTTCTATAGGCCTTGATCTGACGCTCCCTATTACGGTCTTGCATTAGTTAGATTTCCAGAATATTCCAATACATGTAGTATAAATGGTAGGATTAATGGTTAACGCATATTGGACAGAACTTGTATTCAGGAAATCAATAATTTCCTCAAACCCATTACATTCTTCGGGTTTCTCCAAAAACGCAACCTAATTGTGAGTTTCAGCAAACTTTAGGGTCGACATTTTGATGGGTTTTGATGATTAAAGATGAAATTGAGTTAGGGTTTATGATTAGAGAGGATAACAAAGTGTAAAATCGAATGAATGAGTGATTGAAACCCTTAATCGAAGTGTTTATGAAATCACCCTCAACAGCATTAACTGGAACTTGGCAGCTTTAAGTTACGCTAAACTGTATTAACTAACCCAATAATAGAAAGTTTGCCTGGCAGCATTTAACTTATGCTAACAGCAGTAAGTGTTTGCATAGCTGCCTAATACTATACGGGATCAGTAAATTAAGCTAACAGCATTAACTAAGCTTAGCAGCATTAAGTTTAAGTGTGCAGCATTAACTTTTAAGACACCAATATTAAACCCAATTTCTTCCAAAAAGCAATTTCATCATCAATTTTTGAATTCTCACAGCTCTCTTTCTGTTTTTTATCTCTCAATCATCTCTCAATGTTTTTCTCACCAATTCACTCTATTGTTTTTATATCACAAATCAAAAGCCCTTTTAGACAGTTTGGTACAAAATTCTATCAGTTCCTTTAGTTTCATGTTGTCCTCCCCACTTCCAAGTATGTTAACTCTTGAGAGAGGTGGATCATTAGACTGTTTAGATGCAGCCTCAAACCTAGTTTGAGCTTCTGCACCCCTAATATGGTATCTTAGCACCTAGGACCACTACCTGAATCAGTTCCCTGAGGAAAAGACTCATTAAGTGTTGCCATGGATTGAGTCCTATTTATGTTACCACTGTCTTGCTCTATTTCTAAGCTAGAAGTAGTAGTGGCAACCCTTTCCATTCTGTCTTCCTACTCCTTAATGATAGTCTCATCTGTTACAAGGGGAATAGGTCCACTAGACTGAGATATCTCAGTAGTCCTTTTGGCTATCCTAGGTTTTTGAGTCTTTTTGAGTTAAGATTGTGATAGAACAGTGATTGGTTCAAGATTAGATAGTGATACAGTTGTGGATGTGTGTAGGGTTCACACCACTTTGCTTAATGATACATTCCCTTTCATCCAATCTTAATTAACCTTCCCTCAAACAATGCTTCAAAGATTAAGTAATCCAATGCTAGCAATCAAAAAGTTAAACCTGCTAACATCAAAAGCCTTTGTGAGAAGATCTGCAACATTATGGTCTGTGTGAATCTTGATCACTTGAATCAACTTCTTCTCATAAGAATCTCAGATGAAATGGTGCCTAATCTCTATGTGCTTGGTTTTAGAGTGAAACAATGGATTTTTCACAATACAGATTGTACTTTCATTATCAATGTAAATCTTGGTGTTCATAAAGTTAAACCCATAATCAAGCATTAATTTTTGGTTCCCAAACACCGGTCCACAGCAATTTGTAGCAGCAACATACTCTGCTTCAGTAGTGGAGTTGGCAACTATAGTTTGCTTTTTACATTGCCATAAAATCAACCTTTTGCCAAGAAATTGACAACCTCCTATTGAGGATTTCCTGTCAAGGCTAGCTCCAGTATAATCCTAATCAGAAAAAGCTTCCAAGTCAAATGGTGAATCCCTAGGATACCAAAGGCCCAATTTAGGTTGACCTTTCAGGTATATAAAGATCATTTTCACAGCATGAAGATGTGAGACTTTAGGAGTAACTTGGAACCTTGCACAAGCACAAACAGCAAACATTATGTAGGCCTAGAAAGAGTAAGTTACATCAATGATCTAATCATTGATCTGTATAAATGAACATCCACATTCTCAGCTTCTTCATCCTTAAGCAATGCCTTGTGAGTCTCAATTGGAGTGCTTGATGTCTTCATTGTGACAAAATCAAACTTCTTTAATATATCAAACCAAAGACTTGTCTTGGCTGATGAGATTCCATAATCTCTCTGTGAACCTGCATCCCAGAAGAAAGTGAGCTCCCCATAGAACTAATCTAGAATTTCTGGTGCATCAAAACTTTCAACTCTTATAAACTTGTCAAAGAACTGTGGATCTTCCATAAACAGGAGGTTGGCACTCATACACTTTCATCTTCTATGAGACACTGAGCACAACAACGTAACTCCTTAAAGTGATAGCAAATGTGAGCATTGAACACCATAAGTTAGATCACACACCTTTGCTAGATTTGTCAAGTCTTTGTCACATCGTTTCTAAGCACGAACAAGTTACCTTTAAATGTTGTAAGCTATTTGAGATATGATAAAAACACAAACCTGTGAAACTCCACTTCAACTTCAAATAAGTGATAAACAATCTTCTTCGTAACCAATTATTACAAGAAAATACGAGCCTTTTATACGTTTAAGAACATTTAAAATAAATCATAATCTGTTGTCTTCCCCTTGAACGAAGCATATCCAAACCATGTGTGTTATCCGTTATCGCATAAAGCTAGTAGTACTAAATCCATAAAACCCAAGCAATATTAACCAAACTCCTTTTTAATGCTAGTAGTACAAACTTAATAAGGCAGGAGTACTAAATATTGTTCAGACAGTATTAAAACTAAAGGAGCAGTACTAACTTTTTAATAAGCAGTACTAAATAATTACCAATTAGCAACACTTTTTCTATCACAACACTGTCACGAATCTATCACCAATCTTCATTTTCCTTCCTCCCATTCTGATAGTGACAAATTATCTGTTACTAAACTGTGTTACTAATTTGAATACTCCTTCCTCCCATACTATTTGTGACACTTTTAACTGTCGCTGATCTGTTGCTAATCTGTCACAAATTCAATTACTCCTTCCTCCCAAGCTTTTAGTGATGCTTAATCTCTCACTAAGCTGTCATTAATGTACCATATAACAAGCAGTAGTAATATGAAAGAAACTTGGCAGTATTAAGCTTGTAAGGAGCGATACTAATGCATATGTTTCCACGATGATTTCTATGGCTAACCCACTTGTGTGCATCAGCGTCCGTGTACTGATGAGCAATATCATAGATGATTCAAATCCTTATGACCTCAAAAACATGTAAACATGCCCTCGGTTGCTCCCATTCCAGTCACCGCAAAGAATGATTGGCAAAGGACTAAGATTGTTTTCTTTTTGATAAGCATCAATGAAATTGTATAAAGGGTGCGATTACTTCCACATGCAAAAGCTGAGCAACACGATCCCCAAAATCATTGAATAAGAACACTCTGTGGTTGATTACACGAAAGTAGTCTTTATGCACAGTTGTCAACAGACCATCACCACAATTATTGGTCCACCCAAACAAAATTACGCAACCACTTTTTCATTTACTAAACAGGCGATGAAATCAAACCAAACAATAAAATACTCACCATACTCCACGCCAAGAATCAATCGAGCATCTTATTAATTTATTAAGTCAACATAATTAAATAAACAAAAACTATGAACTCCTAAATCATCCAAAGTGATAACTAAATACCACCGACCCATTAAAGCTTAGTAATCAATTAAAATCAACCTATAAAAAAATAATAGTAGTAATAATCAGTTACTTAACTCTTATTTGATTACCGATTGCCTTAAAAAAAAGATATGACTTTTGTAACAAAAATCTTTGTTTTCTCATTCTTTTGACATCAACAACATAACTTCTAAACCAAATAGAAACGTGCGAACGAATGAACTTATTTTTTTTCTTTTCTTCATAGCTTGATACCCTTTTTCTTTATTAAATTCGATTATAAAAACCTTGTAGAATCCTAGATATCACGAGCCACCAGGCTCTGATACCAATTGTGGAATCTAAAATAATCTGATAGACTCTAAGATCGTTTAAGCTCGAGATGGGTTAGATCTCATCTAGGATTATAAACATCAAAGATTAACAATATGCAGCAGAATAATAACAATAGGAATAATGATTTTTAACAAGGTTTTATTATTTATACGTTTCCTCCAAGCCCTAATTCTAGATGATCAATTCTAGAACGGTTACAATCTAACAGGGATCATAAGATCCTTAGGGCTACACAAAACTTCTAGGCGTCTACTTAGAGAACTCATGCCTAGAACTCACACACACTTTTAGTCGACTACATTTTTTGTGCACATAAAACTATGTGTTTATGATCTCTTTATATAAGGAGAGATTAGTACGTACAAAGGAAGATAAACATTAGACAAGAAAATCTTTTAAATATTTAGAGAATATCTTCTGTTATCTTTATCTTCTTAAGGACATCTTCCAGAATCTACATATTCTCCACTAGCTTGTAGAATTCTTTAATAACATTTTTAGTCTTTTTGTTTCATTCTTTTATTTATTTTGTCTCATCAAATCTAGAATCCCAACACCTGTGAACTAGCAGTAGAAACTTTATGAGTAGTATTAACTGCTTCATTAGTATTGCTAGTGTTTTTTGAAGATACAAAAGCCACATTATAAGAGTTTGAGCTTGAGTTTGATTGGCCTTTAATCTCAAATTCATACACCTTCAGATTATTATACAAATCATCCATGCTCAATGTGTCTAGATCAGATTTGTTTCTCATGATTAAAGCAATATTGTTCCAAGATGATGGTAGACTTCTCAGCAACTTCAGATTTGCATCTTCATGAGAGATAACTTCACCATGAATTTCCAATTGGCTGACGAGTTTCTGAAACCTATCATAAGTTTTATCCAGTCTTTCAGATCTTAATGTAGTAAAATTCCCAAATTGCTGCTTTAGAATGGTTTTTTTGCATTTTCTTTGATTCTTTGTTGCCTACAAACCTGGTCTTGATTGCTTCCCATAAGGTCTTTGCATCCTTGATTTCATGAAACTTCAATAGGTGCTCATCAGGAATGGCTAACAACAGAGTGCTTTAATCATAATAACCTGATGCAATAGCAGGTACATCACCATTCACAATAGCCTCCCAAAGAGCATAATCAGTGTGAGTAAGATATTGCTCCATTCTTATGCTCCAAAGATCATAGTCTCCAGTTTTGAGTACTGGAAGTTTTAGTGCAGACACTGTTAGGGTAGTTTCTAATTGTGACTCCATCTTCTCTTTGAATATGAGATCTTGTATAGATGTAGTGTTTTTCTTATTCAAAGTTTCTCAACAAGCTCTGATACCACTTGTTGATCCCTTTTGAACAGATCTTACTTAGCTTGTTAAAGCTTAGTTGTGTTGGATAGATCCAAAACAACTATAGTAGAAACTAAGATTGTAAATACTACAAACTATGCGGAATCTAGTTTGTAACACTAAAAAGAACAATGAAACAGTAAAACAAACTTTTACTAAACTTTTAGCCTTAATATGAAACGATCACTCTGAATAGTGATAGGGTTATAAAATAACCTTGAAGCTACGAATATTAAAGATGTTCTCCTAACATTATGCCCTAGGACCTCCTTTTATACACCAAGGAGTCCTACAAGGCTTACAATACTTTCCTAACTTATCATGATCTTTTCTATAAATAAACGTAATCTCCTAAACAAATAAGTTATACATATCTTTTTTACAAATAAATAATACTTATCTTCGTAAGTATTCTTGTTCTCCAATCAATCTTTATCTCTTCTCTGATAAGTCATTGATCTCATCTCTGTCAGCATAATCTTTCCAGCAGTTTTAATCACTCAGCAGTTGTTACTTATAACCAGCAGTACTAATTGAGCACAAGCAGTATTAACCACTTAGAAGTTTACTCTAGCAGTATTAACATACACTAGTAGTACTAACTTTTGTACTAGCATTAGTAACTACTTAGTATATTTTCAGTCTTCATCTCTGAGCAGTCTTAACTTCTATTAGCAGCAGTAACTTTATGCTAACAGTACTAATATATACTAACAGTAGTAACTAGCAGTAGTAACATTTACACTACCAGCACTAACTACTTAGCATAATTTTTATTAGTATTACCAGCAGCACTAAGTTATGCTTGACATCACTAATATATACCTGAGCAGCAGTAACTCTAAGAATCATCTTGAAGTCTTTTAATCCCAACATAGGGTACTCATATTATTGATAATAAAAATAATGAAGCTTTTTAGTGATATCATTGTTCATACATTGTTCATATAATTTACTGTTTCATTTATATTCTTCTAAGTATTAAAGAGTATATTATGCATACTCTTTAGTATTCACAAAGTTTCTACCATAGTTGTTTTGGATTTATCCAGAGTAACTTAGCCTTTATAAGCTAAAGAATCGATCTTAAGTTGGGATCAACAAGTGGTATCAAAGCTTGTGTTCTGAAACTTTGATCTAGAAGTAACTAACATGAAGAACTCTTTACTCATAAGGAAGAAATGGATCTAGAAACTGCACAAATGAATACTACTGCAAAGTTGCCCATTCTCAAATAGGGTAAATATGATATGTGGAGGCTAAGGATTGAGTAATACTTTCAAGTAAAAGACTATGCTCTATGAGATGTCATAGAAAATGGAACTCATTCAAACCGGTATCTTAAACAACAACAAATGCTGATGGTTCCTCATCTTCACTAATACCAGGTCTTGTCACTATTGAAGAAAAGGCTCAAAAGAAGAATGATGTGAAGGCAAGAAGTATGTTACTGATGGCACTTTCTAATGAACATCTAATGACATTTAATCAGTACAAGGATGCTAAGACTTTTTTTGCTGCTATACAAACAAGATTTGGGTGTAAGAGCACAAATAGACTCAGAAGATCTTCTTGAAGCAAATGTAGAGAATTTTGTGCGTCCAAGCACAGAGTCTCTTGTACTCTATTTTTAACTGGCTTCAAAGATTGAAAGTCCAGCTGGCTATCTGGGTGAAAATATTTTCACAGAAATTCTAAATTTGAAAATTTTGAGAAGTCTGCCTTCTGAGTGGAATACTCATGTTGTGGTCTGGAGGAATAAACCTGATCTAGACACAATGAGCTTTGATGATCTCTACAACAATTTCAAAATTGTTGAACAAGAGGTTAAAGGAACTACAATCTCAAACTCAAGCTCAAGTTCTTAGAATATGGCTTTTGTGTCATCCCTTAGCAGTACTAATGAAGTTAATACTGCTTATGGAGTTAGTACTTTTAACACACAAGTGCCCTGCTAGCACTCAAGTTAGCAATGCTAGTACTCAAGTTAGTACTACTAAATTAAGTGATGACACTGTTTATGCATTTTTGGCAAGTCAACCAAACGGGTCTCAACTTGTATATGAGGACCTTGAACAAATCCATGAAGATGACATAGAAGAAATGGATTTGAAGTGGCAATTAGCATTGCTAAGCATAAGGACAAGAAGGTTTTTCTAGAAAACTAGTAGAAAGATCACTATCAATGGGAGTGACACACCTGGATATGACAAATCCAAGGTGGAGTGTTTCAACTGCCACAAGATGGGACACTTTGCAAGGGAATACAGAGGACCTAGGAACCAAGATAGCAGAAACAAGAATCATGACAGCTCTATAAGGACTATAAATATGGAAGAAACTTCTTCTAAAGCCATGGTGGCTATTAATGGGGCTAGTTTTGACTAGAGCTATATGGTAGATGATGAAGTCCATAGAAACATGGCTCTTATGGATTTTTTAGACTCTGAGGTACATAAGGACAAAACTTATTCAAATACCTGTCTAAAAAGCTTTGAAACTCTTAAAACTCAACTTGATGATTTAAGAATAGAGTTCAACAAATATGAGTTCAATTTAGCTACTTATAAAAGAGGGTTAGCATCTATAGAAGAGCAACTTGTCTTTTACAAAAAAGAATGAGGTTATCTTTATAAACAACTTGCTGTTCTTAAAAGAGATATCTCATATAAAGACTCAGAACTTAGTATGCTTAAAAATGAGTTAGAAAATCTTAAGCAAGAAAAAGAAAGCAATCAACTTAAAATTGAAAATTTTGAAAATGCTTCTAAGAGTTTAGACAAATTAACAGGGATTCAGATAACTGATAAAAGTAGAAAGGGTGTGTGGTTTGTAAGCTATAATGCTATTCCACCTCCCCCTACAGGGTTATTTTCACCCCCAAAATTTGATTGGTCCAACTCTAGTCTAGAGGAGTTCTAACAGCCTGAGTTTGAAGGCTATGGACCTAAGACTAGTAAGAGTGTTAGTGAATATATTTCTAATGAGGTTAGGGAATCTCTTAATGCCCCATTGGTTAAGGAGTTGGTGTTAGATGATAATTTAGAGAAGAAAACTGTTTCTCCTACTGTTGCTAAGATAGAATTTGTTAGACCTAAACAATAAGAAAAACCTGTTAGGAAACCAGTTAAGTATGCTAAAATGTATAGGTCACAAAGTCCTAGGGGAAATCAAAGAAACTAGAATAATCAAAAGTCCCAACAGCTAGGAAGTGACTTTGTGATGTACAATAAAGCTTGTTTTGTCTGTGGAAGTTTTGACCATGTGCAGGCTTTGCTTGTGATGAAGTCCATTGTGATCTTTTCCTATTTCCACTGAGGTATCTCCGGTTGTACCAACAAACCAGATGGATTTTGGTATTCCGCCTTTACCTTTAAGCATGTCAAACACTTACTAACATAGGTGGCAATATCCACTTTCATGTTGGGCCACCAGTATAACTGCTTAAGATCATGATACATCTTATCCGATCTAGGTGGATGGAATACTTATTTGTGTGACTCATTCATGATCAGGGTCTCTTATGTCTCCAAAACGTGGTAACTCTAACTCCTGTTTCTAATACATCAAGTTCTATCGGGACGAGTCTCAAACTCCTTGTCCTTACCACGAAGATTTTCTTCCTTAACATTAACTTTTTTTACTGCCTCAGCTTGTGCATTTAGAATCTGGGATGGGAGGTTTAAATCGATTGTCATAACTAAGGCTCAAACTCGTAATGGCTTTATCCGTTCCTTTTGGGTTAAGGCATCTGCCACCACGTTCGCCTTTTTAGGGTGATAACGAATCTCACAATCGTAATCACTTAGTAGTTCCAACCATCTGCACTGTCTCATGTTTAAATCTTTCTAATAAAAAAAGTGTTGCATGCTTTTGTGACCAGTGAACATGGTACACATGTTCCTACAAGAGTGCCTCTAAATCTTTAGAGCGAACACCATAACTCCTAACTCCAAATCATGAGTCGTATAATTCTTGTTATGAACCTTGAGTTGACGGGATATGTAGGCTATTACTTTCTCCTTTTGCATCAAAACAACACCTAAACCTTTTTGCAAAGCATCACAGTAAACCATAAAGTTTTCACTTCCTTCGGGTAAGGATAGGATTGGTGCTCTACAGAGTTTTTGCTTCAACAGTTGAAATGATTCTTCTTTCTTCTCTTCCCATTAAAATTTCACATTCTTTTGAGTCATCTTGGTTAGATGTTTAACGATCTTTGAGAAACCTTTAATGAATCTTCAGTAATAACCGACCAAACACCTTGGAATTGGCATATTATATTGGAGTTTTAGGGGCGCCCCAATCCTTGATGGATTTAATCTTGGCGGGATCTACATGAATACCTTGTCTATCAATCACCTGTCCGAGAAATTACACTTTTGGAAGCCAAAATTCACACTTTGAGAACTTGGCGTACAACTCTTACTTCTTAAGTAATTCCATGATTTGCTTTAAGTGCTCTTCATGCTCTTCTTTGTTGCGGGAGTATATTCGGATGTCGTCTATGAATACTATCACAAAATTATCCAAATACGTATGACACCGATTCATCAGAACCATAGAATACCGCCAGTGCGTTGGTCAATCCAAAAGGCTTACTTGGAACTCTAGTGGGACCGAACGAGTCTTAAATGCCGTTTTGGATATCCTCCTCTCGAACCTAAGTTGGTGAGAACCGTTCTCAGGTCGATTCTTCGAGTATTCACTAGTTCCTTTGTAGTTGATCAAACAATGTAATCCAATCCTTGGAAGCTGGGTAACGGTTTTCACGGTTAACTTGTTCATTCTCTATAGTCAATGCACATCCAACAGTAATCCATATTCTTTTGACAACAGGATGCAAAGCTCCCAGGTGAAGGAATGGTCTTATAAATCTTTTGTCATTATGTTCTTGCAATTGGTTTAAACATCTCTTGCATCTCGTAGGAGCTAGTCTATAAAGTTGATCGTTGCACGGAGGCAAGTCGATTTGAATTCAACTGTTCGGGTTGGTGGATGCCCTGGCAAGTCTTAGGAAAGCCTTCTTGAAAGTCCCACATGATTAGTACATCTTGAAGTCGCTTCTCCTCCGACTTGTCCTCCGCCTTCTTTTCAGTAATCTGTGCAAGAAAGATATGGCACCCTTTCTGTATATACTCTCGAGTCTTGGTGCACAAATTATATTCAATCTAGACACGCTTCTACCATCTACTTTTTTCACCTTGAATCGTTAGTATTTCATTACCGTAAGGGGGTACGAAAAATCTTCTCATACAAACGATTACGTCGTGGTACTTTTACGAAATCCATGACGTTGATCACGTCATAACTTACCAAGGTTCTACACGCATTAAATCTATGAAAATCCATATTTTTTTAGGCCAATATACGCCATTAAACTCAAAACTATTTACTTTAAAACCATACGTGCTTACCTTTACATGAAACCGTTAACTTAAATCGCGTAGACTGAAAAACAACTTTTAACGTTAATCCGGCTATTAAAACTATATTAGTTTACGTCAAAATATGTGTTATATGACATTACATGAAAATTTATAAGTTTTCATATTTTAATTTTGCGAGTTCTACGTAAAACGCTTACGTTTGCATTATGAACTTTCTGATGCATGTAATCCATACAACCCTTCTATACATATACATATTAATACACTTATACATAATATTATAAATTTTAAACATTCCTTCCCCATTTAACCCTTTGACTATCCACCCCTACCCTAATCACATACATTTTCACTACCTAACAATTCATGCACTCTATTACCCAACTTTAACTTATATCCACCCCACTAACTATGTTACATCTTATTATTTAGATCTAATATCCAACATTAGCTTTACTTCCTTTTATCCAAAGCATTTTATTAACTACATGAGCCTTCCATAATATGCAAATAAACATTTTATTTCTCACACAATACACTTAGCAAAAGAAAAACATACTCTCTCTACAATAGTAATCGGCCAAGAGTAGAACCATGAAGAAAAGTGGTTTTTGATATTGTTTAAGTATAATTCAAGAAGTTCTAAGGGGTTTAGTTATAATGAAACAAATATTGGGTTTGATTTCTTTTTCTTATACTTTCTTATCTAAGTATTTTGTTATAATCATCTTATTTACAAATCGTTATATCACCCAACGTTTGTTTATTTTAAAGATATTTCAAAAGAAAAGTATAACTTATATATATATATATATTATATATTTATATATATATATTATATATATATATTATACTAATATATATTTTATATATATATTTATTTTATATTTAAATATATATTTATAATATATATTATTATATATAATATATATATATATTATATATATATATATATATTTATATATATATACTATATAAATATATATATATATATATATATATATATAAGTTTTACTTGTTTCTTTTGAAAATCTTTAAAATAAACAAACGGTTGGTGATATAACTTTGTAAATAAGATGATTATAACAAAATACTTGATATGAAAGTATAAGAAAAAGAATATCAAACCCCAATATTTGTTTCATTATAACTAAACCCCTTAGAACTTCTTGAATTATACTTAAACAATATCAAAAACTACTTTTCTTCATGGTTCTACTCTTGGTCGATTACTATTCGTAGTGAGAGAGGTATGTTCTTTCTTGTGCTATCAGTGTATTGTAGTGAGAAATAAAATGTTATTTGCATATTATGGAAGGCTCATGTAGTTAATAAAATGCTTTGGATAAAAGGAGGTAAATCTAATGTTGGATATTAGATCTAAATAATAAGATGTAACATAGTTAGTGGGGGTGGATATAAGGTTTTAAAAGTTGGGTAATAGAGTGCATGAATTGGTAGGTTAGTGAAAATGTATGTGTTAGGGTGGGAGGTGGATCGTCAAAGGGTTAAATGGGGAAGGATTGTTTAAAATTTATAATCTCTATGAATAGTTATTAATATTGTATACTGTTTAGAAGGGTGTATGGTTTACATGCATGATGAAATGTCATAATGCAAAACGTAAGCGGTTTACGTAAAAACTCTCAAAAAAAAATATGGAAAAACTTTATAAATTTTCCTTGTAAATAGTCTATAACACATATTTGCGTAAAAACTTATATTTTTTAAATGGGATTACGTTTTAAAGTTGTTTTTCAGTCTACGCGTTTAAGTTAACGGTTTTCATGTGAAAAGGTAAGAGATGGTTTTAAAGTAAATAGTTTGAGTTTTTAATGGCGTTATATTGGCCTAAAAAAATATGGATTTTTCATAGATTTAATGGTGTAGAACTTGGTAGTATTTGACGGGATTCATCGTCATGGATTCGTTAACGAATACACGCGTAATCGTTGGTGTGAGAAGATTGTTCGTATCCCACTATCAGGTAATGTAATACTAACGATTAAGGTGATAAAAAGTGATGTAGGGAAGCGTGTCTAGATGAATATAATTTGTGCACCAAGACTCGAGTAGTATATACAGAAGGGTGCAATATCTTTCTTGCAACAGATTACTGAAAAGAAGGCGATGAGGACAAGTCGGAGGAGAAGAAGCGACTTCAGATCGTATAATCATGTTGGGATCTTTCAGAAGTCTTTCTGAAGGACTTGCCAGGGCTTCCACCAAACCCGACAGGTTGAATTTCAAATCGACTTGCTCCGTGGCACGATCACTTTAATAGACTAGCTCTTCGAGATGCAAGAGATATGTTTAACCATTGCAAGAACTTTCATGACAAAAGATTTAATTAAGACCAAGTTCTCACCTTGGGGTGCTTTGATCCTGTTTGTCAAAAGAAATATGGATACTTTAGGATGTGCATTGACTATAGAGAATTGAACAAGTTAACCGTGAAGAACCGTTACCCGCTTCCAAGGATTGATGACTTGTTTGATCAACTACAAGGATCTAGTGTTTACTCGAAGATCGACCTGAGATCGGGTTATCACCAACTTAGGGTTCGAGAGGAGGATATCCCTAAGACGGCATTTAAGACTCGTTACGGTCACTACGAGTTCCAAGTAATGCCTTTTGGATTGACCAACGCACCAGCGGTATTCATGGATCTGATGAATCAGGTGTGCAAACCGTATTTGGATAATTTTGTGATAGTATTCATAGACGACATCCGAATATACTCCCGCAACAAAGAAGAGCATGAGAGTACTTAAAGCAAATCATGAATATTAAGAGGTAAGAATTGTTACGCCAAGTTCTACAAAAGTGTGTTTTGGGCTCGAAAGTGGTAATTTCTCAGGGACAGGTGATGATTGACAAGGGTATTCATGTAGATCCGCCAAGATTAAATCCATCAAGGATTGGGCGGCACCTAAAACTCCAATAGAAATATGCCAATTCCTAGGTGTTGTCGGTTATTACTGAAGATTCATTGAAGGTTTCTCAAAAGATTCGTTAAAACCTCTACCAAGTTAAGATCAAAAGAATGTTGAAATTCAAATGGGGGAAGAGAAGGAAGAAGAATCATTTCAACTGTTGAAGCAAAAACTCTGTAGAGCACCAATCCTATCTTACCCGAAGGAAGTGAAAACTTTGTGGTTTACTGTGATGCTTTGCAAAAAGGTTTAGGTGTTTGGTTTCTGTGCCAAAGAGAAAGTAATAGCCTACATATCCCGTCAACTCAAGGTTCATGACAAGAATTATACGACTCATGATTTGGAGTTAGGAGTTGTGGTGTTCGCTCTAAAGATTTAGAGGCACTACTTGTATGGAACGAAGTGTACCATGTTCACTGGTCACAAAAGCATGCAACACTTTGTTGATTAGAAGATTTAAACATGAGACAGTGCAGATGGTTGGAACTACTAAGTGATTACGATTGTGAGATTCGTTATCACCCTAAAAAGGCGAACGTGGTGGCAGATGCCTTAACCCAAAAGGAACGGATAAAGCCATTACGAGTTTGAGCCTTAGTTATGACAATCGATTTAAACCTCCCATCCTAGATTCATGAACTGCACAAGCTGAGGCAGTGTAATAGTAAAAAAATGTTAAGTTAGGAGTAATCTTGTGGTAAGGACAAGAAGTTTGAGACTCGTCCTGATAGAACTTGATCTGTATTAGAAACAGGAGTTGGTTACCACGTTTTGGAGACTTAAGAGACTTGATCATGAATGAGTCACACAAATCTAAGTTTTCCATCCACCTTGGATCGAATAAGATGTATCATGATCTTAAGCAGTTATAATGGTGCCCAACATGAAAGTGGATATTGCCACCTATGTTAGTAAGTGTTGACAGCTTAAAGGTAAAAGCGAAAATACCAAAATCTATCTGTGTTTGTTTGGTACAACCGGAGATACATCAGTGGAAATAGCGGAAAAGATCACAACTGGACTTCATCACAAGGTACAAAGACATCAAGCGGTTATGACATGATTTGTGTAATCGTTGATCATCTTACGAAGTCTGCACACTTTCTACCAATGAAGGAGACCGATATCATGGAAATACTAATGAGACTATACTTGAAAGAAGTGGTCTCAAGGCATGGAGTGCCAATCGAGATAAAGATTTACTATCTCGGAATCGGACAGTCGCTCCAGAAAGCTTCGTGGTACTCGACTGGATATGAGCATTGCTTTCATCCGCAAAATGAGGGACAAAGTGAATGACCATCCAAAGCTAGAAGGATATGTCGGCGCTATCATGCTAGATTTTGCAAAGGTTGGATAGGCATTTACCCTTTAGTGGGTTCTCATTTCAAACAACGTTATCATACTGCATTAATGGCTACATGTTCAAGGCACTTTACGGTCTTAAGTGTCGATACCTGTTCAGTTTGGCTGATGTTGGAGATAGCCAACTCATAGTCCAGAGATAATTCACAAAAAACGAGAAGATCATTCGATTAAAGAATAGAATCCAAAGCCGCTTGTGATCCGTCAAAAGAGTTATGCTGATGTGGGCAATATAAACTCTAGAGTTCAAGTTAGGGATAAAGTTATGCTAAAGGTTTCACCTTGGAAGGGGTGATGATAGTTTTGGCCAAACAGGGAGGAAGTTGAACCCTGCGATACTTTAAACTTTCAAGTGTAGCTAAAGTTAACCCGTATAGCCTATCGGCTTGAATCTCTTAACAACTAGCAATGGTTTATACTTTTTCATGTGTTCGATTTTTATGAAGTGTTTGTCGAATTGAAAATACCGTCATTCCGTTTGGAAGAGATCTAAATCACGTCAAGCTTCATTTCATGAAGAGCTGGCAGAGATCATGGACCTGGGAAGTCAGCGAATTAAATCAAAGTCGTTGCAATCATAAGGTTTGATGGAGTTTCCAGAGTGGATACTAAAAACATAAACATCTTTCGCACCCTTCCAACCCCCAAAGATTCCAAACTCCTACCTCCCTACCAGGCTTCCTACTAAATTCACCTAGGATGCGGAGAAGCCCTAGTTTCGAAGCAAGTATCCCCCCACATGTTTCTTGAAACTTCACCACCTGATACACAATTTGAGTTTTGGGATGAAACTCTTCTTAATGGGAAGGACTGTGACAACTCGGCAATTTTTCAGGTTAATATTTTACTATTAACTTGCACTATTTTTTTTACTTTACACATTTTACGTACTCAAATTGACCTAAAACCGGGAAGTTGTCCCGCGTACACTGAAATACATCTTTGAACGCACTTTGGCTTTAGACTAAGTATAGTCTACCCATAACATGTTGTATGGACATTTAAAAATGTTACACAGGACGTGGAATTTGCATTTCTATTTTTAGTACCGCTCACGTATTGAATTTTTTTCCATTTAACATGCATACATGTAACCTCAAATATTCACCACCTTGCATTCACCATTCCTCTAGAAAACCTCTCATGTGTTTCTCTCTTTAGACACTAGCCAAGTCCAAGAATCGACCCCGTGTTATGATATAAGATATACCACATATGGAACTTGGTTTTGACCTTATAGCTTGGAAACGGGTTGAAATCGGGACTTTTAGCTTCGTACGCCTAGAATAACAACTTCGAGGCTTCTTTTCTTGGTTTCTTTGCTACACTTCTGGTCTTGAGACTTCTATTGATCTTCTAATTCTGCTATGGAATTATTAGAACTCCATTTGTGTATAAGAGAGAAGTTGTAGGGGATGGTTTGAATGTAGGTGTATGTTTCGACTTATATAGGGCTCAAGGACCCTTAATGGCCAAGAAAACTTGGTGAAAAAGGTTTAGGATCTGAGATAGATGATTCATGAAGGCTAGGGATGACAAGGAGAAGCTATGGTATGAGTTAGCAAGGCTAGAAACTAGCTTTGATGTGTTGTTGTGTCCTTGTGATGCCGTGGCTAAAAAAGGAAAGAAGGAGGTGTCAAAGCCTCCTTAGTGACCAAGAAATGAAATGAGGTGATTGTAAACAGCTTGTAGATGAAGTAGATTGGTCATGGATGTGTGTGGTTGCTTGGTTGGTTTTCAAATGGGTTATTTTGGAGGGAAAAGGAGTATAGAGTTCAAACTTGCTCAGGTTAGGGTTTTTGATTCAAATTTTGTGTATAATAGAGTAATGAGGATATATTATGATATGTAATGTTGTAATTAAGTGTTTATAACTTAATTTGATTAATGGTTTAGGTTAATAACGAGTAAAAATGAAGAAACGAGTCATGGTTTAGAAACTAGCTCGGATTTAGGGTTTCTTGGTTTGAATTAGGGTTTTGAGTTTAAAAATGAGTCTAAGTGATTGAAATGGAGGGAAATGTTGTTAAAAAGTTGAGAATTGCTTGTTTGTACATTGTACTTAATAGTTTGTACAAGATTCGTTAGGAAAACGGAGGTAAAACGGCTATTTTGGATGTTATGCTTAATGACTTGTACATTGTGCTTTTAAGGACTTGTACATTATGCTTTTAAGGACTTGTACATTGACTTGGAGGGAGTTTATATTTCAAATGAGATGTTATATTACTTGTACATATGCTTTAGTAGCTTATGCATTTACTTTAGATATTAACTTTACATGGAATTAGGGTTTTAGAGGTATACGATAATGGTTTAAAGCCTGTCTTGATATAACGTTGCAAATGGTATATTATATGAGTAATGTACTTTGTAATAATGATATTAAGATATTGACTTGACATATTATGATGTTTTCTTGACATATATGTAGATAGGATTGCCATAAGTAGGTTGCGTGAGCTTGTTAACTTTAGTTATGCAAGTTGCATTGTATATTGAGATATTAGTAATGCAAGTAATGTAATAAAGCGAAAAATTTACCTGAAAAAGGTGGTTCATATATAATAGATAGATAGTACATTGCATCTAACTTAATAGATGGATATTTACATTGATGAAAATTTGCAGGTTGTTATAGCGTAGTACTGTTAGTTATGTCTGATATCGGACAAAGAAGAATGTTAATATTGTCAGTTATGCCTGATATCGTACAACACACATAAAAAGAAGTTAATACTACTAGGGTTAGCAGTTACTACTGTTGGCCTTAAACCAAGGTTTGTGCTACTGGTATGTTTAATACTGCCAATAGAAGAAGTTTTCTACTGTTGGTTACTACTGCTTGGTTTAAGGGGAAGGTAAAGTTTTAGTTTAAATGTTCTTAAACGTTTAAAAGGCTCGTTTTTTGGATTAATTATTTAATTAATTACGAAGAGGATTATTTATCATCTATTTGAAGTTAAAGTGGAGTTTCACAGGTTTGTGTTCTTATCATATCTCAAATGGCTTACAACATTTGGAAGTAACTTGTTCGTGCTTAGAAACGATGTGACGAAGACTTGACAAATCTAGCAAAGGTGTGTGATTTTTCTTATGGTGCTCAATGCTCACATTTGCTATCACTTTGGTCTGGTGTCTCATAAAAGATGAGGACAATTTTCAAGAGATTACGGTCTCCTTATACATTGGTTTTGGGTATACGTTCAAAGTCACGTGGATAGTACAAGATATAAGACACAAGTTTGGGTTGTTCTACTTCAGCATCAAATTGGTAATACTTAGTTTTCTTCATCAGTAATCCTTACATAGAGCCTACAAAATTGAAGATTCACAAAATGGTTAACATATGGGTTTTAGGGGAAGCTTAATGTTAAAATGTTTAACCATTTACATGTGACATTGAGGTGAAGGTTTTTACTACCGCTAGTCATTATTACTACTGCTAGTGTGAGTTTCTACTACTCATGTTCATTTTTCTTATTGTGTTTAATAGTGGGTAATTTGAGGAGATAGAAGGCTTGGATTAGAAGTGTGATATTAGTTTGTAGTGGTCAAGATCAAAGTTGCTTATAATCACAAGTCCCCTATTAGATTATGACAAAAAGGGGAAGAATAACATGTACAATTGACAACTTATAGATCCTTGGTGTGGCATGATACAAAGGAAATCTACTTAAAGGGAAGTTTGTTTCATTCAGGGAGATGACCACATATTAACTTCAGGGGAAGCTTTGGCTTTATGATGAAGTTCGTACACGACTTTGTATGTTTTGTCATCATCAAATAGGGGAAGATTGTTAGGATTCTAAATTTGATGAGACAAAATAAATAAAAGAATGAAACAAAAGGACTAAAATTGTTATTAAAGAAATCTACAAGCTGGTGGAGAATTATGTAGATTATGGAAGATCTCCTTAAGAAAATAAAGATAACAGAAGATATTCTCTAAATATTTAAAAGATTTACTTGTCTAATGTTTATCTTCCTTTGTAAGTCTTAATCTCTCCCTATATAAAGAGATCATAGACACATAGTTTTGTGTGCATAAAAAATGTAGTCGACTAAAGGTGTGTGTGAGTTCTAGGCGTGAGTTCTCTAAGTTGACGCCTAGAAGTTGTGTGTAGCCCCAAGGATCTTTGATCCCTGTTAGATTGTAACCGTTCTAGAATTGATCATTTAGAATTGGGGCTTGATGAAAACGTATGAATGAAAAACCTTGTTAAATAACATTATTGTTCTTTATATTCTGATGTGCTTATTAATGTTATTTGTAAAACATATCCTAGTTGGGCTTAAACGATCTTCACAACAGTTTTTGTGATCTAGAAAAGTAGGTATCTAAACCAACAGTTTTTGTCACACAACCCTCAATCAAAGACAAAGAAAAAGGCATCATCTAAGAGCCTAAGAGACCTTTGACAAAGAAAGATCAAGTTGCTCTTGATGAAGATTTGGCAAGAAATATTCAAGCTTAGTTGGATGCTGAAATCATAGAAGAAGAAAGGCTTGAAAGGCAAAAGCAAGAAGAAGCCAACATATCATTGATTAAATCATGGGAAAATACACAAGCTATGATGGAGGCTGATAGATTACTGGCTGAGAGACTCTAAACAAGAGAAAGAGAGGATTTGACAGATGAAGAAAAAGGAAAATTGTTTATGGAACTCATGGAGAAAAGAAGAAAACATTTTGTTGCACTAAGAGCACAAGAAAAGAGAAACAAACCTCATACCAAGGCACAAAAGAAAAGTCAAATGTCTACCTATCTTAAGGACATGGGTGGATACAAACACAAACAGCTAATGGGAAAGAGCTATGATGAAATTCAAAAGCTGTTTGACAAAGAGATGTAGAGGGTAAATACCTTTGTGGCTATGAGTTCAGAGGCACAAGAAAGTAATGAATAAAAGATAGAAGGTAGTGAAGAGAAAGCTAAAAGCGGCAGAAAGAAGAGTCTTGATAAGAAAAGAGTAGTAAAAGAGCAACAACAAGAATTTCCAAAGAGACAAAAACTGAGGGATGATAAAGAAACTGATGAGCATGAAGAAGTTGAAGCAGATGATACAGCTGAATTGAAAAATCATTTGGTAATTAAAAAGGATGATGATATAGCAATTGATATTATACCACTTGCTACCAAACCACTAGTGATTGTTGATTACAAGCTTCTTAAAGAAGGAATAATGGTACATTATTAGTTGATAAGAGCAGATGGAAGTTCCAAGAGACATTCTTCAATGATTAGACTGCTTTAGGGTATTGACAGAGAAGATTTGTAGACTGTTGGGTTTATTGATTTGATGATTACAAAACTACATATGCTTAAATAAAGACGAATGAAACAACAAGGTATTAATATGACACTTTGGTATTTTACATATGGAAGAATTAAAAGCTGGAAGATTTCCATGAAGATAAGCATTGAAAAGTCAAAGAATATCAAAGATAAAGGAAGGTTTTAATTAGTTTTAATTAGCTTCATTTGTAAGCCTTAATATCCCTCTATATAAAGGGTATTAGGTGTGTAGGTTTAAGTATCCAGAAACATAGAACTCTCCCAATGAGAGTCTAGAAAAATGTGTATGTATGTACACGTTTAGTTAGTAGTTAGATTAATAGTTATTTAGTTAGTAGCTCCAAGGTATAGAATTGGGGCAAGGTGGAAATATATGAGAATAAAAACCTTGTTTGATGATATATTATTCTTTATATTCCACTGCATATTTATATTATCTGTAAAACATATCCTAGATGGGCTAAAACGATCTCAACACAGACTCTTTGGAAGTTAGTCAAAACAAAGCATGGTGATTTAAGACCTGAAGATGAACATGAAAGAGTGCTGTGGGGTGATTTGAAAGTTATGTTTGAACCAGACATAAGGAGTGATGTATGGAGAGATCTACAAGGATACAAGGTGATCATTTGGAAGTTAATTGATTCATGTGGAGTGCACTTTGTAAGGTTTGGAAATGTTCACATCTTTATGTTAGTTGAAAAGAGATACCCCCTCACACCAATTACAATCACAAATATGCTTAACAAGAAACTTCAAACTGATCATTGGAATGAGATGTGCTATCAGCTGCTCAAGCTTATGGTAAAACAGTAAAGTGGTCAATAAAAGGTTTGAATGTATCCTCTTGAGTATGATGAAGACTTTTGATGAAGAAACTTAAAGATTCAGAAGATGAACATCAAGTTTAGGGAAGAATTGTTGGGACTTAAAAGACTTCAAGGATTCTTAATACTGCTCAGGTACATAATGGAAATTATGCTAAGTAGTTAGTACTGGTAGTATAAAGTTACCACTGCTAGTTACTACGGTTAGTATAATTTAGTATTGTTAGTATTGAGTTTCTACTGTTAGTATAAGTTAAGACTGCTCAGAGTTGAAGACTGAAAGTATGCTAAGTAGTTAGTACTGTTAGTACAAAAGTTACTACTGCTAATGTAACTTAGTAATGTTAGTATAACTTAGTACTACTAGAGTAAAGTTACAATTGTTAGCGTAAAGTTAGTACTGCTGGTACTTACTATTGCTTATGCTCAGTTTGTGCTGCTGGTTATAAAGATACAACTGCTACTGAATTACAACTGCTAGAAGACTTACTGCTGTCAAGAGGATAAAGACGGATTAAAGAGATAAAGGTTGATTAGAGAACAAGAATACTTACGAAGATAAGTATTAAGTTATTTTTTTAAAAGATATGTATAACTTATTTGATTAAGAGATTACGTTTATTTATAGAAAAGATCATGATAAGTTAGGAATGTATTGTAAGCCTTATAGGACTCCTTGGTGTATAAAAGGGGATCCTAAGGTATAGAAAGATACATCAGTTTTCCATCTTAGTTTTCCATAGAGTTCATAGCTTCAAGGTTGTAAACCCTATCACTAAGTCAGAGTGATCGTATTAATATATATTGAAGCTTATTGTGTTGATTATATCTTTGTGTCAAAACATACTTTACTGTTTCATTGAGAATACTTCTTAGTGGTATAAACTAGATTCCACATAGTTTATATCATTCAATCAAAGTTTCATTCTTAGAATTTTTGGATTTATCCAAGGGTACTAAACCTTACAAGCTAAGGAGTTAAAGATCTATTCATTGGGATCAACATCATCTTCTAGCAAATCCACTCATGACTACTCTAGAAAACACCAAAGGGCCATTCTTGAGCCTTGGAGACAAAGTCACAATCTCCCACCATCACCACCATCTCCTCCACCTAATAAGAATACACCTACCTCTCCTATTACAACCAATTCTTCACCATCTCTTTCACCTCCACAAAACCCATCTCCAAACCAAATAGCACATGAACTTCATCACTTATCTAATCTTCTTAAGATTAATCTCCAACAAGAAATTGATGCCACAAATCCTTCACCTCCTACCTCACCATGCATCCCTTCACCTTTCTTAGATCAAGTAAACTTTCATTTAGAATTTTGTCATTGTTGTTTGAATACCCGAAATCTATTCGATACATTGAAAAATGACCTTAACCGTATCAAATCTCTCATCATTGGTCCTTCAACTCAATTTTCATCCTCAATAACAACCTCCTCACCATAATTCCTTGGATATCATACTTTCTTTGTCTCCAATTACTCCTCTTGATCACATTCATGACACTCCATCACCACCATCTTCACCACAACCTCAACCACCTATCATAGGTCATCCTCTTTTCTAAAACTATCATGACTATCATAGATCAACTTGTATTTGTTTCTTACACAACCGTAACCTCCATTTGAACCTTCGAGATGAAATGAATATTATGTTTGCTCATCTCGAGTATCTTCTAACCACCACCTTAACAACCCATTTTCCACCTCCACCATAGACCCTTTTCAAATGGCTTAATAATGGAAAATCTAAAGAAATTTTGTTTAAAAAGTCATTCTCTATGAATCATAAATCATTTAAAACTTATGTAGTATTATGTCTCTTTATCTTGTATTAGCTCTAGTTTTACTTTGCATCAATGTATTAGTTGGTTGTGCTAATGTATGAGTTTCTTGTTGGTTGAATGAAACTCTTCTTTTGTTAATTTAAATGCATTATGTTAACTTGGAAGATATTTGTCTTTCACTAGTACTTCTAACTTTGTTTTGTAGCAAACAAATTATCGTAAGATCGATCCCTTGGTGCCCCGAACAAGAGGGAGCATACATCAAGGAGGAGTCTTGATATCGTCGGTCTCTTTCTTCCTTCAACAAACTCGACGATCATTCTTTTTTGAATTCGACAAAAATGGGGAGAAATGGAACATAACTCATTTAATAATTTGACATCTTTAATTTTATTTAAAATGAGTTTATATTTTGTCATTATTAAAAAAGGGGAGATTGTTAATACAAATAATGCTCAAAAACCTTATTTATATTTTTCGACCTCTCAACATTTTGATAATAACAAAATATAAAAACATTTACAATAAAAATAAACGTTTACAAATTATTAATGTAAAATTTCATTTTAAGATTAGTGATCACTTAAGGTATGGACAAACAAAATAATTAAGCATGATTAGTGATCAAGAAAATATTTTTCTCTTAATCCTCACTTTTAATTCTACAAAAGTATTTTCTCAAAAATACATTTACAAAATATTTTCTAATTAAAATAAAAACTTATATTAAAAACTTAAAATTTGAAATTCAAATTTGAAAGTCAAATTTTCCCCCCAAAACAGAAGCTTCTACACCAGATACAACCTTCCCCACAAAAAGACAAAAAAGGGAGCGGAGTCTAGGCGGCGGCCCCCTTATATATAAGGGACCGCCGGGACCGCCCCCAGATAACCGTTAGGTTTCCCTGCCTATAAAGGTTTGTTCTTCAAGAGTACATCCTTCCCTTTCTTTGGCTGACTCTAACTTCACCAGAAACAATATTTAATGAAACCAAAGACTTAATCTCCTCACTAGCAACACTTAAACTTTCTATTACCAGAACAACTCCAACATCAATTTGTCTTACTTGATACCAAGACTCAACGCTCCTAGTAAAAAGTCTTAGTCTTTTGAGAAGGGCCCAACCAGCACTAAGGTCTCAGCAGCCTGCAAACCACTTAGACTATTGTACTGCCGCCCCTGAATCTATTGCCCTTGAGGAGTTTTCAAATAAATCTTCTTCCCGTTAAATCCTCCCCTGTTTTAGAAGAATTAGCAGCATTTCCAAATCCTGAGTCCACTTGAACCATCCTACCAGTGGTAATTCCCATACTTACCATTGTTTCTACAGAATTAAGCATATCCCTTTCCTTAAATTGGGTGCCATAATCTGATCGAAGATTTTAACCCTGTGATTAAGCCGGTTTTCAATTGTGTCTAATGAAGTTCTGAAGGATCCACTAGTTTTGCATCCTTTGTATCCTAAGAAGAATAACCCAACTAAATCTGGTACCATATCATCAGTAATTACAAGGCAAATAACTGCATGGATTAATACTCTTTAAGAATATGGCCCAAAAGACCATATACAGAGGTAGTTAATGTACATTAATGGTTCTTTCTAACGTTGCCTTACATGGAGGCCTTGTGTTGCTTACCACTTTTTGGACCAGGCAACACTTGTATGGTCATTTCTAAAACGTTGAAGGTAGACCTCTTATCAAGTTTTTCCTTCACAAGTTTGTTTAAGTGTTTAAAATTTATATGACCTAACCTCCTGTGCCACAATTTAGATTCATCAGATGTGGCTTTTGCAATCAAACAAGCATAATCTTTTGTGAGACCATGTGTCTACATATCAAAACTATACATATTGTTTTGCCTAGGGACCTTAAGAAGTATCTGATTTACATCAGGCATCTTAAAGTCAGGAGACATAACAAGACATTCAATCTCAGTAAAACGAACCTTGTGCTTCTTATCAACAGATTTGTAGATATTGAGAAAAGAATTAAATTGCCCAAGTTCTTTTACAAAAAGAGACACACTATCATAATCTAAATTACCAACTCATATTATACCTTACCAGTAGTGTACCTTTCTACCTCCAAGGTAACAGAATCCCCCTTTGTATTCTTCAAAATCAATCCGAGGTGATCCTTGTTACCATCATGGTGCCATGAGCAATTATCCACTACAAATATACCTCTGTCCTCCATGTTCATGAGATGATAGATGAATCCTGGCACATGTAAAAGAAAAATTAGTTTTCATCTTAGGGACTCTAGCCTTTTTTCAGGCTTGGGTCATGCCTTGTGGTCCCTTTAATATTTACAGTTCTAACAAAAATTGGTACCACTATTAAAATAAGAGTTTGTCTTGCTCCTCCATATTTAACCTGCTGAGGTCTTAACAGCAGTGCCTCTAATTTCCCTTTTTACAGCATGAGAATAAGTCATTCTTTGTTGCATTCTAAAATAGGACATTCTCACAGGTGAATAGTGATTTTGAAAAATGACTTACTTGATTAACCATATTCACACTGGGGTCTTACAGGACTAGCAACTGTTATGTGTAATTGTAGTAGGATACTACGGTTGATTTAGATCTAACAGTATTAATAATTAGTCCTGGCAGAATTAACATTTGCCTAACGATCTAGCATTAATATTAGAAGGCATAACCAGAATTAACATTTGTCCTCCCAGTAATAATATTAGGCCTAACAGAAGTAATGTTATAGGCCTACATCAGCATTCAGTTGTACTGATCTAAGGGAACAAATTTCATTAGCATGATTAACCATGTTTCATTAGTCCATAAGGTTTCCACGCGCTGTTAACCAGTATTAAAAAACCCTTTGTTTCTTAAACTCATCCTCTCTGCCATTTTCTTTTCATAATATAATCACAATCTTTGATCACATGACTTAGGCTAGCCACAAACAAAACCCTTTATCTTAATGAAAGAGTACCTTCTCCTGGGTTTTCTCTTTCCCATTATATCATTCAGTTCTTTCTTTTAACTTCATGTGTCTCTTGATTTTTCATTTGTTTCCTAAGAGTTTTTAGGGGTGTTACACAACTAGGTTCAACTTCTTTTGATTTAGACATAACTTTTTCAGTTTTTTGTAGAAACAAGAACTGTAGACGCAGACACTCTCATAAGGAACGCTTTATACATTCTGAATCATCCTCAGAAAAAAAAAGGGGAAAGTCGCTCAGGAGAGATTTCCAAAAGATCTTTCACTATCTTTTGATTGACAGGTAGAATGCTTCAGTTGGAGATTGTCATCGTGATTCACTAATTTTCATCAGTCTTTTGAGGTCTCTTTGTTAACCAAAAACGTACAAAGAATCATCAATTTCCTCTTGTGGTTTAGGATTATAGACTTCCAGTTAATAGATTGGAACTCCTTTGAATTTATCAGTCGTTGAAATCTACTTATAAATTTTGGTAATAAAATCTCCTAGCCTGTACACTTAAACACAGTACGATTCATTTCTTCCTCATATCTTAAAAACGTTCTTTGTTTGATTGTATTATCAATCCTAACCAACTTTACTATTTGAAGTCATACCTGAATCAACTAATTTCCAAAAGATTTTTAGAAGAATTTTTCCATGATTCTACTGTTTTCTGCAATTGTTCCTTTTCTTTTACAGCTTTCATTCCTATCATCTATAATCTTTATAAGCTTTTATCTTTTGCAATATTTCATTTGCTTTAAATGTAGTTGTTCATTAGTAGATAATTTGATGCTTTTGAAAAGTAACAATATGAGCTTCTAATTTCTTAACAGCTAGAGTATAGGCAAGTATTTTTGCTTCTTGTTCACCTAACTAATTCATTTGTTCATCACACAAAGATAAAGTTGGAGTGTTTTTAAGCCTTATAATATGAATCAATGCAAGTTTTAGAACATAATTGATACCTTTATTTTTTGAGTGATAGGCCAGAGTGCATGAAATTGATGACTCTTCTTCCACACCCTTCACTGGTATGTCTCCCCAATTGACAACACCATCATCCATAGTCAGCAAACAGTTCTGATTTTGCTCTTTCTTTCCTTGATCTTGATAAAAGGAGTCTCTCTTTCTTTTCATCATTTGGACCCTTGGAGGGGCAATTCTCGAGCAAAATGACCCAGCGTTGTGACTTGTTGAAACATCAAGCTTCTTTTTTGTCAAAACCAACAGTTTGTTTCCATACAATACCAGAACTCTACCTTTCAGTCTTTTTGTAGAACTTCTTCATCTCGAATAGCAATCATTTTCTATCTGCCAGTTTATGGTCCATCTTTTCAATTCTATATCATCAATTCTGTTCCCAGGTCTTCATGAAGTACAAGTCCAAATCTCAATTGTTTATGGCCAAGAGTGAATAAATAACTTCATCGAGCAAAACCACAGCAAGGAACTTCTCTTTCGATTGAAAATTGTTTAAGAAGTGGAGTACAAGTACTGTAGGCACCAGTATGACCAAGATTTAAAACCGTTGGTAAGTGCTGACTACATAGTTGTGTGAAACAAAAGCAACGTTTTGAGCACTTGCAGATGATTTTGAGGTACTTGTGAGTTCTTGCTCAAAAACTCTAAGGTTATTATACAAGTCATCTAGGACCAAAGTGTCAACATCTGGTTTGGTTCTCATTGTCATTGCCAGATTTGACCAAGCTGTGGGCAATGATCTGAGAAACTTGTGATTTGCATCCTCAGTTGATACTTCAGCACCATGGGCTTCCAACTGTGATAGAAGTTGTTGGAACCTGTCATAACCCTTTTCTAACCCTTCTGAACTTGATATCGTAATGCTACAAACTGTTGTTTTGAAAACAGCTTTCTGCATCATTCTTGAGTCCATTCCATGAATCTTCTCAGATGTTCCATGGGATAGCCATAAGTAAGATAGTTCTTCTATGCCTTCCTTTCTTTTTCAACAGCAATGAATTTCTAACACAGATTACTTATGGTGGAAGTACTTCTAACAACACCATCTTTTCCAGTTGAGATTCTCTTCTTAGAATTTCCATTCTGAATTACCTTCCAAACATCATTATCAATATATTCAAGGTAAAGCTCTGCCAATCTCCATAGTCCCATATATCATACTCCTCCTCCTTCTTTAGAATTTTGGGAGTTGATATTTGAATAGTAGTTGTTAGTAGGAGTGAGTTGTTGTTTGTTGTATGTTTTGGTTGTTTTGTGGTTGCAGTACCATGTCTGATGCATCTTCATGGTATGATGCTTCATCAAGTCACTAAGATGTTGAGAGAGGAATCAGCATTAGCAGGTTGAGACATTTTTCCTAGATCTGTAAAGTGATTGGTTTTATGTTCTTGTGAAGTCTTCTTATTCAGAGTCCTTCTGAGAGGCTCTGTACCACTTTTAGGTCCAATTAGAGCTTTCAACTGTATCTTCTTCAAACCACGACACGAACACAACAACCTTCTGATGACACGAATCAATTAGCAGCCACCAGTTTCTTCTTTTACAAATTTAGAGTTTAGGTAAAAAACCCTAATAGTCACATAATCACACAAGAAACCAAAAACAAAATTTCATGACTTCTGTTCTTCATAAAATCAACTTCAAAAACAACCTTGTGATCCTAGATTGAGAGCCACGAGGCTCTGATACCAATTGTGGAAACCTAAAACACGTGATAGGTTCTTTGATCGTTTAAGCTCGAGGTTGTTTAGACCTCATCTAGGATAATATAGTAACAATGATATAAATTGCACATCGGAAATAATAAACACAAATCAAAGTTACTTCAAGGTTTTTCTTTATTAATCAACACAACCCCAAATACTATTTGATCAGAATAGATCGGTTACTCTAACTAGTAACAGGGATCAAAGATCCTTGAGGCTAAACTCTAGACGTCTACACTAATTATATAAATGTGTACACACACACTTTTGTATCTAGTCGACTCTCATATGATAAACACACACTTTTCTGGATGCTTAAAACAATATGCCTAGACCTCCTTTTATAGCATAAGGAGTCAAGGCTTTACATGGAAACTATTAAAAGATATTAATGAGTAAATTAATTAAATATTCATCTTTATCTCTTCATCTTTATCTCTTTTTGACCAAATCTTTATTTTCTTCTACATCTTGTAGAATCCCACAATGACGACTTTGGTCCTTTTGTTTCCATCTTGTTTCATTCTTGTTTTGTCTTATCAACTCAAATATAATTCCCAATAGTACACATGGTTGGGATTATCTTGATCTACAAACCCGTCTGGTTGACTGACGTAGACCTCTTCACATAGTATATCGTTTAAAAACGCAGTCTTGACACCCATATGATAGATTGTCATGTTTTTGTGAGCGGCATATGCAATGAAGATCCTTATAGCCTCTAGTCGAGCAACCGGTACAAAATATTCTTCAAATTTAATCCCTTCTTCTTGATGATATCCCCTTGCTACCAACCTAGCCTTGTTTTTCAAAACACCTCCCAGTTCGTCTAATATGACCTTGAAGATCCACTACAAAGTAATTATCATGACACGATCTGGACGAGGAACGAGCTCCCATACTTCAAGTCGTTCGAACTCATTTAGTTCTTCTTGCATTGTTTGGATCCAACAAGATTCCTTCAAAGCTTCTTTATAATTCTTTGGTTCAACAGAAGTAAGAAAAGCATCGAAGTGGCAAAACAGGGATTCATTTTATAGTTGATGTCTGGTAGAGACAGGTCAAGAAGGATTTCTGATGACATTATCCAGTGGATGATCCTTGGTTTATTTTCTAAGGTGTTCAGGTGGTTGATTGATTGAGTGCACATTAGTTGGAATAACATCCCTTGAAAAAGATTCTTTAGAATTTGGTTCTGGAATTAGAACACCAAAGAAGGGATCGTTATTAAGATGTGCAACTTCAATGTCGTGAAAATGTTCTTCAACACCGGAAGTAATAACTGGAGATTGTATTTCTTAAGGGGTTTGTGAAGTACTTAGATATGGTGCATCTTGATCAATTGTTGTTGAGGAAGGTGTACCGATTGGATTAGCAGATTTTAGAGCAGCAGCCGCAAGAACTAGAGAAACGACACTTGGTGAAGGATTGAAGTACCCATCAAACATGGGCTGAAACAAAGTATCCCATTCCTTCTTTGTTGGTGAGACATATGGTGTTGGAGAAGGAGGGTTTGGCAAGAATCCTGAATTGATTATTCCAGGAGTCAAGAGTTGGGATAAACCTGTCTTTGATACCAATTGTAGAATATCAATCACACAACAATCTATGAAAATGAAGAAAGAAATCTAGAGAAAGAAAGAGTGGTTGGACACTTCTAGAGAGAGAAACAAAAGAGAGAATATTAGATTATAAAATGAGCCAACGACCCTTTCCATGACATGGAAAGCGTATTTATATCCTTACATGGCCGGCCATAGGCTAGGTTTCCCATGGGCTAGGCCCAATTAGCTTAGCTAAGTTCCAAATATTAACAACGAGCTACTTAACGACATATTGGAAGTGACCGATACTTTTTCGTATTTCTAACAGTATGTAATTAAGACAAAGTTAAAAACAAAACAAAGCATGATCACATAGTATTCAAACATATAAGAACAAATAAAAAAATTAAACACATGACACTCCTAAAATGCATAATATTAAATTGATTGGGTTTCTTCCCAATAAGCGCTTTTCTTTATTAATGAGTCTTGTAGCTAGACTCAAAGTCACACTCCTTACGTGACTCCATCATTGTTGACTTTGTATTTGAGTCCCAGCTCTAAGCATTCCTTATAAAACCCTAACATTTTTTCATCACATAGTTAACTCCTTTTCTCTTACATCCTCACTCCTAAAGTAGACAGATTGCAAGTGATCTTTCTCAAGATTTGATAATAATCGGTATTGTTATACCTTATGGGGCATTTGGTAAGCTACTTTGTCTACTCCATTTGTGAACCTTATTATGCTTACTGATGGGTCATAGGTCAAGTTGGATACTTCAACAAATGGATTTCCTAGCACTGCATGTGATAAGCAATTGTCTATGGTCGATCCAACATCTTCCACAACCAAGAAATCTGTAATGTATGTAAAATTCCTGACAAATACATGCACTCCTTTAACTCTTCCCGTAAAGTTACTTATCTTCCTAGGATTCTCGGGGTCTTTTGTAGGGGCCAGTTGCATTTTCATGATCCAATTATAGTTAGCTTTTTCGTTTAGTTTTCTAGAATAGTTTTACTTCAAATTATGTCTTTTTTTCAGGTACCATTTTTGGGTTCCCTCCTTACCCGTTTAATTACCCTAAAAGGAGGTTGACCATTGAAGAAATGTTGGCGAAATTTATTGATTAAGGTAAACATGAACATGAGGAGATGGAAATATTCATTAAAGAATTTAGAACCACCAACGAGCTTTTGTTAAAAGAACGAAACAACTTATTGATTGAGTTGTAAATCGAGGTAAATGAATTGTCAAAGGTTATGGGTAATGTTTTGATTCCAAGAAACGAAGTCAAAGGTGTGACAACTAGGGGAGGAAAGATGACGTTTGAAGCCACCACTAGCAAAGAAGTTAATGAAACTGGAATCAACAAGAGCGAACCTCCAAGATTTGAACAAGATGTTCAGGAAAAGCCACATGATGACGGTGTGGAAAATAAATCTTTGAGTATTCCTAAAAGAGCTACTCACCCATTGGTAAAACCACAACAGTCATCTATCCCTATCCCAAACCGGTTGAGAAAGGAAAAAGAAGAAGCACAACAACGGAAGTTTTTGGAGAATCTGAAACAACTCCATATTAAAATACATTATCATTCGAGTAATACAAAATATCAGAGTTTGATACAAGATTCCACAAGTTTCATAATGTACATAATAAAATTTTAAAGCTTTATCGAACGATAATGTTATGCAAGGTCTTTAAAACTTTTTTGTGCGCCTTCAGTGTATGCTCGTTTATACCTTAAGAACCTAAGATAAAACATGCCGAAATGTCAACCTAATGGTTGAGTGAATTCATAGGTTTATGTAATGAACAATCAAGTTTTCAGAGTTATAGTAATAATTGCAACGAATACAATCATCATATAAATAGATATTATGGAATCTAAGCTCATGGCACTCAAAACTGATAGTATATATCAATAATGATATATAGGATAATAATGGCCCCGTGTAGGTAGTTGCCATATACCTAGAGTTACAAATATAGTGGGTTTGGTTACCTATCTGGCTAACACAAATGGGAGTCGTCAATCCTGATAGGCATATCCACAATATTCGCGTTCACACAAGTGATTAATGGTCCATGATGTGGGAGACTTATTGCATGAAGGGACTTAGACACAAGCAATAATATAATCAGGAAGGCATACGGTTTTGAAATTAATTATCTGCAAGTAAATGTTTTAGCATGTATCTCACCCCAAAGAGTTTATAAAACAATTAAATAAAATTAGAGCTATGAACTCACCATAGTGATCAGTAGTGGATTATAACGATAGATAGTGTATTGCGAGATTACGAGCTTTAACGATGACCTACGAAAGTATAGTGATCGCGTCTTAGAATAAAGTACGATAATATAAAGTTATTGACTTTGATTATAATGTTGAACATAGATTCTTAAGTTGTTATATTAATGAAGTATCCCTAAAGTTTCATTTGGCTATTTTCCTTTTATAAATAATATCATACTATCGTTCGGGCTATCATAATTTAGAGGACATGTAGTGAACGTATGAGGAGCTAAGACACTTTAGATCGTAAATCCACAACTCATCGATACGACACCCCGGAGAGGCCTCATATGTTTATGAAATTTCCTATTAATATAGTACTTGGTATTTATAAGTTATATGTGAAAGAGTAACTAACGAGACAAACGTTTGTTATGTTTCGTTAAGGACTCTTGGTAAAACGTGAGTGACATAGAAGTGGTATAAGTGAAAATGGTTCAAAATGGTCGAGTATCGATTCAATTTAATTACATAAGGTAAACGAGTCATATTCTCGATTAATGGGTCCTACCACGCCGGGTTTCATAAAAATAGCCAATTTACAAATTAAACCATCCCGGTTCATATTAAGTTACTAATAAGATACATCCCGCTCAAGTAACTATATTTTCTAAACCGCAAGAGGTCTCGACTAGGTTTTTATATCCTCGAGACCGTATTCAAGTCTACTATACAGATTTAGAAATCCCACTAATCCAATTTTTATGGAAAATGGTCTAATTGGTCGATACATCATTAAAGATCATGACTGTTTTTGGACAGCCAGCATCAATCCCGGTGAAATGGCCTTCGTTTTCAAACCGTAACTCCGATTAAGCTCAAACCAGTGAGCATGGTTAGATATTTGAGTCCTCTACAATTTTTGGTTTTACATAATTAGGGGTCACTATAAAAAAATATAGAGATAATAACCATTTACTACAGGTGTGCAGAATCTGCGCACCTTTGCCATTTCGGCTATAACTAATTCATCCGACATCAAATCGGGTCAAGCCACCCATAAATAAATCATAAGAGATAGGGATACAACCTAGTATTTTTAACTAATATCCAGAACCTACTGATTTTCCATAATATCTCCATGTTTGCTACTAGTTTAAAACAGAATTTATCACCATTACCTAAGGCTTGTTTAGCTTGCATTTTTATGATTTAACAAATATTTACAATGTTTAAAACCCACTAAAAGAAGATTACACATACAATTACAAAGATTATATAGAAACTATAAATGATCAAAAATAAAAAGATGAATGCAAAAACATGAATATATCCTTACAAAGGAAGGATGATGAAAGAATTCAACAAAAATAATGAATCAAACTCTAGCTTTCAACCCAAATGAATACCAATCATCCCAATCTCCAACTCTTGTAAATTTCTTGATGAACTCAGCCCTTAACCTAAATAGATGATGATTTTTGGTTATCTATAAGAAAAATGATGGATTGGAGGTTTATATATGATTTAGAGGTGGTGATGTGTTGATTTGCTTTCACTAGTCACATGCCACCTCAAGCTAATGAGGTGGTGATGTGTTGGTTTGCTTCACTAGTCACATGCCACCTCAAGCTAATGAGGTGGTGATGTGTTGATTTGTTTCATTAGTCACACGCCACCTCAAGCTAATGAGGTGCTGATGTGTTGATTTGCTTCATCGAGAAGTTATTATCCTACAGGGTATAATTTGGTCCCGGTAATTACTAATGTTAAGTCGTTAAGTCACAAAACTTAAAGTCGCGTAACATAAAAGTACTATGCTTATAAAAATATTAAAACTTATCAATATACCCTAACTAAATATATTAGATGAGTTATAAGTTTAACGGAGTACATAGACGTTGTGAAAACTTATAAACGTAGGTTTAAGTTCGCGTAAAATGTAAAACGTACAATATTTACATAAAATAGCTAAATAGCAATAGTACATATGAAATATGACTATAAGAAAATAAAATGTCTAGAACACCTAGACTAATCATAGTTTAATATTGTTTACGATTTAAGCTTACGCGATTGAATTTACATAATAACTTATAAAAGTAATATCATTTAAAATCAAGATAATAATAAGTGAAAACGAATAGTTAAATATTAACCTGAATTATACGTCTATGTTCTCCACACCCAAAACAATGGCCAACAACAACAGGGTGGAGCTCATGGGAAAGTTTATGTCTTGGGTGATAAGAATGCGCAGCAGGACCCGAACGTGGTTACGGGTACGTTTTTACTCAATAACCATTATGCAAAAAATTTATTCGATTCGGGTGCTGACAAGAGTTTTGTATCTACTGCCTTTGCATCTTTACTTAATATTACACCCACTACATTAGACACTGCTTTCACCATCGAGTTAGCTAATGGCAATTTAGTAAACACCAACACCGTGATTCAAAACTGTACACTAAACTTTTTAAATCATCCACTCAAAATCGACCTCATGCCAATTGAACTCGGAAGTTTCGATGTTATAATTGGTATGGAATGGTTATCACAACACAATGCAAAAATCATCTGCGGCGAGAAAGTTGTACATATTCCTATCGACAATGAAACTTTGGTTATCCAAGGAGATCGAAGTGGAACTCGCCTAAACATCATTTCTTGTGTTAAAACTCAAAAGTACATCAAGAGAGGATGTTGTACGTTTCTAGCCCACGTAACGGAGAAGAAGTCGGAGGAGAAATGACTCGAGGATGTACCAATTGTTCGTGATTTTCCTGAAGTCTTTCCCGAATACTTACCCGGACTTCCACCACCTCGACAAGTGGAGTTCCAAATTGAATTGGTGCCAGGTTCCGCACCAGTTGCTCGAGCACCATACCGCTTAGCCCCTTCAGAGATGCAAGAATTATCCAATCAATTACAAGAACTTACGGATAAAGGTTTTATTCGGCCAAGTTTATCACCGTGGGGAGCTCCAGTCTTATTTGTAAAGAAAAAAAGATGGATATTTTAGGATGTGCATCGACTACAGGGAACTGAATAAGCTAACTGTAAAGAACCAATATCCGCTACCAAGAATCGACGATCTGTTCGACCAACTACATGGTTCAAGTGTATACTCTAAGATTAATTTGTGATCAGGATATCACCAACTTAGAGTTCGAGAAGAGGATATTCCAAAAAACGGCATTTAGGACTCAATATGGTCACTATGAGTTCCAAGTTATGCCCTTTGGTGTAACCAACGCACCAGCAGTATTCATGGACCTCATGAATCGAGTGTGTAGACTATACTTAGATAAGTTCATGATAGTATTCATAGATGATATTTTAATTTACTCTAAGAGTAAAGAAGAACACGAAAAACATCTCAAGCAAATCTTAGAGCTACTCAAGAAAGAAGAGTTGTACGCTAAATTCTCTAAATGTGAATTTTTGATTTCAACTGTATAATTCCTGGGTCACGTGATTAATAGTCAGGGTATTCATGTGGATCCCGCCAAGATCAAGTCCATAAATAATCGGGCTGCTCCTACAACCCTAACGAAAATACGTCAATTTCTAAGACTTGCTGGATATTACCGTAGATTCATCGACGGTTTATCCAAGATAGCAAAGCCTTTGACTAAATTGACTCAAAAAAAACATAAAATTTAGTTGGGATAAAGATGAAGAAGAAGCATTTCAGTTAGTAAAGGAAAAATTATGTAGTACACCTATCTTAGCCTTACCTGATGGCAGCGAAAATTTCGTTGTATACTGTGATGCTTCACACCAAGGTTTGTAAGCAGTTTTGATGCAGAGACAAAAGGTGATAGCATACGTCTCTCGTCAACTTAAAACTCATGAGAAAAACTACACCACTCACGACTTGGAATTAGGATCAGTTGTTTTTGCTCTCAGAATCTGGAGACGTTATCTCTACTACATACACAAGTGTACACGTGAGCCACCTTACACTATAAAAGCTACAACCTATTCTAGACCATAATGGAGCGAGAACATGAGACAGGCTAGCCTGTATAAGAATTATCAGTTATATAGATTATGAATACTTTAAGCACCCGTGTAAGTCAAGATTTTGTAGTATAACCCTCAGTGAAACGGAGAAACTTAAACCTCTAATATTTTAGATCTTTGGGAATGATGAGCAATTTCACCACTCTCACCTTTCAAAATCCTTGAGGCGCGAAACTGAAGTGGTCAAGGAAGAATTTGTCAAAAACAATAACCTGTAAGCATGATCGAAAATAAAATACAAAAAATAGACCATAATGGAACCCAATGCGTCAAGGCAGAAGCCAGGAAACCACTTTATAAAGAGTCCGGAAATGAAAAAGCAATAATCGCGATAAGTCAAAGTACTACTCCAACCACCCCGGGTTCTTACAAATGTATCTAACTGGACTACATAGAGCAATCTTATTGGTCCTAACATAAAATCAGATATTCCCAACTACATCAGTAAATTCATTACATATTTTAGATGTCAATGCTGATTTTCAAAAACCATCAGATTACAACAAAAGAACAGGACCCGAGATTCCTGATGGGAAGTAAGGGAATGAATCACAAAGTATTTTGTTAACTAAATTACCTACAACACCTGAGTGTTTAATACACAATTTGGGTATTTGGGTTAACCGTCTCACTAAACTGCTTATTTATTCCAATCCAGAGAAACTTAAAGATATGGTACACACATACCAATCTTAACATCAAGGAAAAAGTTTACTAGGCATGGGTAGTTTCCAATTTCAATTAATCTCGATAAGGATAGATAAATAGTCCCTAAATAACCGATAGATCTATGATCTTTTACATCATCAGATGTTTTAGATCTTATACTAGGATAGTAACAGTAATCAATGATATATAAAATTGCACCAGCAAAATAAACAAGAACAAATCGAAAGTTAACGATCAAATGTAATCTTTATTCAAACACACAGCCCCAAATACTATTTGATCAGAATAGATCAGTTACTCTAACTAGTAACAGGGATTTAACAATCCTTGAGGCTAAACACTAAAGACGTTTATCTTATCGTACTCAACAATTACAAACACACTCCACACCTTTGGTACAACACACATACGATACTAGTATCACTCTCATAGTGGGTTTTCTAATATATAAACCACATGCCTAAAACACTGTAATAATTAGTATTTACAAGGCGTGTTATATACAAAGAAGCTAACTAAAATTGAATAGGCAACTAAATCTTTTAAAATCAATCTTGATCTTTGTCATTAAAGCATATCTTCTACAATCTTTCATCTTTTGTAGAATTCCATATTGCCGAATTAGTCCCTCATGTTTCATTCTATTGCTCTTTTGTATCATCAAATTTGTAAGTCCCAACAATCTTCCCCTATTTGATGATGACAAAACAAACAAATTCTTGCACGAACTTCTCCTAAAGTCGAGATCATGGATCTTCCTGAATGAAACAAACTTCCTTTATAAACTGCTTCCCCTTAACTTAAGATCTTCCCCTTAAGTTATAATCTCCATGTCATCCCACCACAGGATCTATAAGTTGCTAATCATTTCAGTACCATCTTCCCCTTTTTGTCTTCATCCAATAGGGAATATATGCAACTTGATCTTTACAACCACAAACCATATATCAAAACTTCTAATCCAAGCATTCTAATGACTCAAATTACCTTCCATGACGCATAATAAGAAAAATAAGTTTAAGCAGTAGAAATTTCAAACTAGCAGTAGTAATAATGACTAGAAGTAGTAATGATCTTCCCTTGAAATTATGCATGAACATCTAATTACGTAGGCTTTTTGTAATGATTACTGATGAAGAAAACTAAGTATTACCAACTTGATGCTGAAGTAGAATAACCGAAACATGTGTCTTATATCTTGTACTATCCACGTGACGTCAAACTCATACTAAGACCAAAGTATAAGCTGATCACAACCTCTTGAATAATTCCTCATCTTCTATGAGACACTAAGCACAACAACGTAACTCCTTAAAGTGATAGCAAATGTGAGCATTGAGCACCATAAGTTTGTAGATCACACACCTTTGCTAGATTTGTCAAGTCTTCGTCACAATATTAAAAACACAAACAAGTTACCTCCTGCTAAAAGGTATGATAAAACACAAACCCAAATAATTCCACTTCAACTTTAAATAGGTGATAATTAATCATCTTCGTAACCAACTATACCAATAAATAAGAGCCTTAAAACCTGTTAAGAACATGTAAACCAAATCCAAAATCCAAACAGTAAAACCAAAACCAAAAACTTCCTTCCTGTGTGTGTTGACCGATATCTCCAAACCAACCGATAACCAAAACTCGTCTCAATCCGATATCGGTAAACGCTAACAGTTGTAACTATGAAACCAAGCAGCAGTATAAACTTTTAAATGAAGTACTACTAAAAATTTAACAATCAGTACTAACTTACTCCTTCCTCCCATGCTTAGCAACACATTATCTGTTACAAAACAGTCACTAATCCGTCACTAAACTGCATTCTCCTTCCTCCCATAGTTTTTAGCAACACTTTATCTGTCAATAAACTGTCACGGATCTGATTACATATCCACAAAATATATTAGCAGTAGTAATTTCCCAAAGACAGTACAAACACACAATGAACCACACCTGGCAGCATAAAGAATACATTAGCAGTACTAACCAAGTTCCAACATTATTAATTATGAATAAGCAGTACTAATGTTATATTGACCATACTAATAATATCATTAGCAGTCCAATCACACTCGAAACCCTGTCGACCACCTGCTGCCAAAATTTTCTTGAATCAACAAATCCATCTGCTTTAATCAACCTGTTGTCTACGCTATCTCTTAGGGTTTTCAGCGTGGAACATAACCATCCCTCACATCAATACAGCAACATAATCAATAAGGAGTGCACTTGCTGCTTCTTTACCAGAAACCCTTTGTTGATATCTTCTCTTCATTATTATTGCTTTCAACGACTTCTCCAAACAGTATCTAAGTGCAGCCTAACACGTCTTTAAAACTGGTAAAGTCCTTATCACATAAGCAATCTAAACCCTAATCATGCAATAAGAACATGCTTACTATTCGTCATAATAAAACATCACGTATCATCATAGCAGACGTGATCAATCTGTAATAAAAACATCTTGTTTGCACCTGTAGTCGTGACCATAGCAGCAATAAACATAAACCTTATATTTTGTTTTCTGTATTAGGGTTTGGTGACAAACCCTAGCTTTTCCGAATTCACCTATTATTGAAAAAAAGAAAATAAAGCATGAACAAAACCTTGTACCAAACCCTAGATCAGGAGCTACGAGGCTCTAATACCACCTAATAGTCCTAAATAACCTGATAGGACTTATGATCTTTTAAGCTCAGATTGTTTAGATCTTATACCTAGGATAGTATAGTAACACTGATATATAAATTGCACAGCGGAAATAAACAAGAATAAATCAAAGTTACTTCAAGGTTTTTCTTTTATTCAACACATCCTCAAATATTATTTGATCAGAATAGATCGGTTACTCTTAACAAGTAACAGGGATTAATAATCCTTGAGGCTAAATACTATAGAAATCTATCTTATCTACTCTACAATACAAACACACGCCACACCTTTGGTACACACAGACTATACTAGTCGACTCTCATGTGTTTTCTGATATATAAACCTACACGCCTAAAACTCTTTATATAGAGAGTTTACAAGGCTTACAAAGGAAGCTAACTAAAATAGATAAGGCAACTAAATCTTTTAAAATCAATCTTGATCTTTATCATTAAAGCATATCTTCTACAATCTTTCATCTTTTGTAGAATTCCATATTGCCGAATTAGTCCCTCATGTTTCATTCTATTGCTCTTCTGTATCATTAAATCTATAAGTCCCAACATATAGCAAATTCACTTCTAACTTCTGGCAGTCACTTTAGAAAGCTTTCGGAACTCAAATGGACATGAGTACTGCCTATCATCCACAAACTGATGGTCAAAGTGAAAGAACAATACAAACCTTAGAAGATATGCTAAGAGCTTGTATTATTGACTTCGGTAAAAGTTGGGACAATCATTTACCGTTAGTCAAATTTTCTTATAACAATAGCTATCATTCCATTCTTAAATCCTTACCTTTTGAAGCATTGTATGGCCAAAAGTGTCGATCTCCTGTTTGCTGGAGTGAGGTTGGCGATGTCCAACTCACATGTCCAAAGATTGTACAACAAACAACTGAAAAAATTGTACAAATCAGAAATAGATTACAAGCTGCTAGAGATCGTCGGAAAAGCTATGTTGACACTAGGCGAAAACCCTTGGAATTCTAAGTTGGAGATAGAGTTATGTTAAAAGTATCGCCTTGGAAAGGCGTAATTCGTTTTGGAAAACATGGCAAACTAAGTCCACGATACATCAGGCCATTCAAAATCCTGGCTAGGATTGGTCCGGTAGTATATAAACTCGAACTACCGTAAGAATTAAGTGGAATCCATAATACCTTCCACGTGTCAAATCTAAAGAAATGTCTTTCTGACGAAAACCTTGTCATCCCATTAGATGAAATTAAACTCAATGACAAGCTACATTTTATACAAGAACCTGTTGAAATAATGGACCGAGAGGTCAAACAGTTGAAACAAAGCCAAATCCCCATTGTTAAAGTATGTTGGAATTCTCGCCGAGGGCCAGAATATACCTGGGAAAGAGAATATCAAATGCGACAAAAGTATCTGCATCTCTTCTCAGGCACATAAAACTAAATCACGAGGACGTGATTCCTCTAACGGGTGGAAGCTGTAGCAACTTGTATAATTCAGGTTAATATTTAACTATTCGTTTTTACTTATTATTATCTTGATTTTAAATGATATTACTTTTATAAGTAATTATGTAAATTCAATCGCGTAAGCTTAAATCGTAAACAATATTAGACTATGATTAGTCTAGGTGTTCTAGACATTTTATTTTCTTATAGTCATATTTCATATGTACTATTGCTATTTTGCTATTTTATGTAAACATTGTACGTTTTACATTTTACGCAAACTTAAACCTACATTTATAGGTTTTAACAACGTCTATGTACTCCGTTAAACTTATAACTCATCTAATATACTTAATTAGGGTATATTGATAAGTTTTAACATTCTTATAAGCATAGTACTTTTATGTTACCCGACTTTAAGTTTCGTGACTTAACGGCTTAACATTAGTAATTACCGGGACCAAATTATACCCCGTAGGGCAATAACTTCACAATGAAGCAAATCAACACACACCTCAATAACTTCACAATGAAGCAAATCAACACACACCTCAATAACTTTACAATGAAGCAAATCAACCTAATTAGTTGAGTTGGCGTTGTGGGGGACTAATGAAATATTCGACAAATCAACACATCTCATTAGCTTTGAGGGGGCATGTGTATAGTGGAATCAAATCAACACATCACCACCTCTTAAATCATATATAAATCTTAAATCCATCATTTTTCATAGATAACCAAAAAACTCTATCTTATAGTTAAGGGCTGAGTTCTTCAAGATATTACAAGAGTTGGTTTTGGGTTGATTGGTATAATTTGGCGTTGAAAGATAGAGTTTGATTCTTTGTTCTTGTTGAATTCTTCAATAGCCTTACTTTGTAAGATTATATTCATGTTTTGTGTTCATTCTTTTTTTAGTTTGATCATGTATAATTTCTTTATATCTCTGTATTTTGTATGTGTAGGATTCTTTTAGTAGGTTTTGGACATTGTACATACTTGTTAAATCTAAAATGCGAGCTAAAACAGCCTTAGGTTAAATTGTGGTAAATTCTATTTAGCACCAAGTCAGCAAACATGGAGATATTATGGAAAATCAGTAGGTTTTGGGTATTAGTTAAAAATACTAGGTTGTAGCCCTATCTCTTATGATCATTTTTCAGGGTGGCTCGACCTGATTCGATGTCAGATGAATTAGTTATAGCCGAAATGGCCAAGGTGCACATATTCTGCACACCTGTAATAAATGGCTATTATCTACAGATTTTTGTATAGTAGCCCCTAATTATGTAAAACTAAAAGTTGTAGAGGACTCAAATATCTAACCATGCTTACTAGTTTGAGCTTAATTGAAGTTACGGTTTGAATATGACCGCCATTTCACCAGGACTGATGTTGGTTGTCCAAAAACAACCATGATCTTTAATGATGTATCGACCAATTTGACCATTTTCTATAAAAATTGGATTAATGGGATTTCTAAATCTGTATAGTGGACTTGAATACGGTCTCGGGATATAAAAACCTAGTCGAGACCTCTTGCGGTTTAGAAAATATGGTTACTTGAGCGGGATGTATCTTATTAGTAACTTAATATGAACCGGGATGGTTTAATTTGTGAATTGGCTATTTTTATGAAACCCGAAGTGGTATGACCCACTTATCAAGAATATGACCCGTTTACCTTCTGTAATTAAATTGAACCAAGACTTGACCATTTTGAACCATTTTCACTTATACCACTTTTATGTCACTCACGTTTTACCAAGAGTCTTTAACCAAACATAACGAATATTTCCATAAAACGTTTGTCTCGTTAATTACTCTTTCACATATAACTTACAAATACCAAGTACTATATTACTAGGGAATTTCATAAACATGTGAGGCCTCTCTAAGGTGTTGTATCGACGAGTTGTGGATTTACAATTTAAAGTGTCCTGGCTCCTCATACATTCACTACATGACCTCTAAGTTATGATAGCCCGAACGATAGTATGATATTATTTATAAAAGGCAAATAGCCAAACGAAACTTTTGGGACACTTCATTATTATAACAACTTAAGAATCTATGTTCAACATTATAATCAAAGTCAATAACTTTATATTAACGTACTTTATTCTAAGACATGATCACTATACTTTCGTAGGTCATCGTTAAAGCTCGTGATATCGCAATACACTATCTATCGTTATAATCCACTACTGATCACTACTGTCAGTTCATAACCTGAATTTTATTTAATTATTTTATAAACTCTTTGGGGTGAGATACATGCTAAAACATCTATTTACGGACAATAAATTTCATAACTGTATGCTTTCCTGAATATATTATTGCTTGTGTCTAAGTCCCTTCATGCCATAAGTCCCCCTACATCATAGACCATTAATCACTTGTGTGTGAACGTAAATATTATGGATATGCCTATCGGGATTGACGAATCTTGTTTGTGTTAGCCAGATAGGTAACCAAACGCACTATATTTGTAACTCTAGGTATATGGCATTTACCTACACTGGGCCATTATTATCCTATATATCATTATGGATATATGCTGTCAGTTTTAAGTGTCATGAGCTTAGATGCAATAATATCTATTTATATGATGATTGTATTCGTTGCAATTATTACTATAACTCTGAAAATTGATTGTCCATTACATAAACCTATGAAATCACTCAACCATTAGGTTGACATTTCGGCATGTTTTATCTCAGGTTCTTAAGGTATAAATGAGCATAAACTGAAGGCGCACGTAAAAGTTTTGAAGACCTTGCATAACATTATCATTTGATAAAGCTTTAAAATTTTATTATGTACTACTTATGTACATTATGAAACTTGTGGAATCTTGTATCAAACTCTGATATTTTGTATTATTCGAATGATAATGTATTTTAAAACGTCTCATTTAGAGTCGTTTTCTGTAACTTGTACTGTGTGTCATGAATTAATACCCTCGTCTAGCTTCCTCTGCTATTCAAAACTAGGGGTGTTACAATTCATATTCTCCATAATGAAGAATGGAATAGTCAATGAAAATTACAAAACAAACACACAAAGAAAAGATAGACTAAAAGAAAGCTAACCAAAAAGAAAAAGAAAATTTTCACTTGATAGGAATCTAGTGAGTAGACCTAAGCTAGATAGAATCCAAAACCTAAACTATTCCTTGGCAGAGGCGCAAAAAACTTGATGTCGCGGATTGCAACACCAAAGTTTTACAATCCTCTTACGTAGAGTACCTAATCGTTGTAGTGTTGTATAGGAAAGACTTGGGGTATTAATCGTTCTCTAAGGGAATAGTGAGGTAGGTTCGAATCGTATGTCACTAAGATCTAAAGGTTGAGAGAGGAGTATTTTGTGTTTTATATTTTTTAGAAAGCATGTAAAATCAATATGTTGAGAAAGGTGGTTTTAAACTAAACTAAACTAATTCTAATTTTGTAGGAAAAGTAAGGGTTATGGGAACTTATATAGGTATACAAACATGCTCATTTAATCATGCATTACTCCTTAGTTGATCCTTATAACTTGTTTCCCTGTCACCCTCGTTAGTGTAATGTGTAAGTATTTCCCTTTTTCAAATGCGGATTGGTCGGAAACACACCTACGTGATCAATTAAGTAGACAACTCTTGAAAACGCTCTTCTTACCCAATAGTTAAACCACGCGCATTAAATACTTAAATAGTTATCTTCCCAAATGTGATGGTTTCATCTAATCTGATCATGTTTCACTAGACGTCTTCGCATACAAAATATTTTACAGCTAGTTTTCTAATGCCTAATGTGCACACCACTAATAAGAAGCAACAAATTAAAGTTCACAACTAGGTTTCATGCAATCATAAGCAAACACATATAAATTTAGCCTAACATGTTAACAAAAAGAAAAGAAAAGCAATTAATCATCAAACACATATACATATTTGAATGATTAAAGATTGGATTAATTATCTTCAAACCAACATAGGAGTAAGTAAGTAAAAAGGGCATAAAAAGCCCTAAAAATGTCTATAATGCCTGCACTATAGCTCTCCCAAGTTTCACGCATGATTAATGAAAATAAAAGGTTTGTATATATAGGAAATCACTTGTGACGTCGTCACTAGGGTTTTGTGACGCCATCACCCCGTCGATCTTGACTTAGGGTTTCTTCAGCCGACTAATATTGACGTCGTCAGGATTTCATGTGACGCCGTCACCTTGGAGTGTGTGTATGTGTGTGTGTGTGTGCGTGGGTGCGTGCTCGTACGCGTGTGTGCGTGCATGCGCACGCACGCTTGTGTGGGTGCGTGCGTGAGTGCGTGTGTGCGTGCGTGCGTGCGTGTATGCATGCGTGTGTGTGTGTGTGCGCGCGTGCGTGTGTGTGTGCGCGCGCGTGCGTGAGTACGTGTGTGTGTGTGTTTGCGTGCGTGTGTGTGTGCTTTTATATTTTATGAAAATGGTCTAAACAATATAATCCATTGGATTAAAGACACATATATTGATCAACGGCTCTTGTTTATCTACGTATTAAAGTGGCGCGTTTCATATCTTATGTGTGCCTTGAAAATACTCAAAAAGTACTAAAAACAAACACTAGCGCAATCTTTTTTTAAGTGTAACTTATTTCAAACGCTCTAGGTAGATTAAAAATCAAATTATGGCGCATTTCATATTACAAGCCATTTTGGTAGGCGCGTTTTATACTGTGTGTTATTTTTTAAGCGCGCTTCCTTATTTGTATATATAAAGTTGTCATATGTCTATAAAGTTGTCATATGTCTGCAAAGTAAGACATGAAAACAAAATGAGGCGCGTTTCTTATTTTTCTAAGCGCGTTTATAATTTAAATCAAGCCACCAGTATTATAAATTGAAGAAAAAGCCTTGGTAGGATCGTTTCTATTTTACCTCGCGCCCGCCTCATTTAATAACCAACACAAACTAAAACGTCAATAACATAAACGAAAACGACAAAAAGCAGCGAGTTTTCCATCATAAATGCGCCTCATTTATTTTCAAAACGCGCCGTAAAAGCAAACAAATTACCAAAAATAGACGAAAAACAAAAAATAATAATTTAATAAGCAATGCCTTCTTTCTTACTCGTCTTTTCCCCGTCCTTGCCTTTAACGTCCTTTCCTTTAACGTCCTTGCCTTTAATGGCCTCAAGTACCTTCTTTTTGATATTTCCTAACTTAATAGGTTTATTGGGTGTACTTGGCTTACTAGGATTACTAAGAAGATTTTGAGGAATATGATTCCAAGTAGCATTTCTTAAACTGTTGTACGTGGTAGTCCAACAAAATGATCCTCATGGAAACTCATCAAATGCATTTAGATCCTCAACCAATGCAAATAAAAAGGACTCAACCCGGTGCCTAGGTTCCTTACCTAACAATAAAAACTCAACAAAAATAACCAAACACAGCCTAATAACATCCTCGTTCTCTAACTCATGAAAACGTTCACCGTCAAATACTTCCTTAAGATCGCAAAGTTGTACCGGAGTGATGCGGTTAGGGAATATGCGTTGTACTAATGGAGTGGATACATTTTCAAAGTCTTTAGATTATAAACACTAAACTTTAAACCAGTCATTAAACAAAATTATTTACGGCGAAAGTGACATACATAATCACTAACATTAAACTGTAACATATCGTATTCGGTATGAGATTCTTCGTGCACATATTGTTGTTTAAGAAGCATATCATGAACTAAAAAAGGGTCATGGTCAACGTAATCTCAATCTAACCAAAGCCCAAAAATATGACTCCTAAACATGCGAAGTAAAACTTCATCAAACATGATTCTCATATTATCAAGAATCTTAAAACGGCTACGAACAACTTTTGCATCATAAATCTACAAAAAAAATATATTCACTACAAAAATTGCAAATGTAACAAATACATTTGTTAATGAATTTAACAACATATACACAAATACATTACACAATAAATTGCAAGTAAAAGGCAAAATGATTTCCTTGATAATATCTACTAAAATGGGATGTTCGTGTGCGGGTGTGCATCACTGCATATGCATCTCGTAAATTGCAAGATAAATGCCATTTAATAAGTTTTTAAATTAAAGATTGTTTAGGATTAGTTATATAGGTTATTTGCTTTCCAAATAATTAGGTATCAATTTCCTAATCAAACATCCAAGTTTTAATTTATCAACGCAAATTTATTATAAAACGTCTTAGCAAAAGTAAAAAATATCAAAACATAAGCAGATGCACGTTTACATTAAAAGTTTTATTAGATAAATTTCATTTATTAAGTTTGCTCGAATTTATTTGTAGAAAAAATAAAGAAAAGACACACCGGACAAAAAGAAAGATCCGCAAGATTGACCATACTTGACAACTAACCCGACAAAACAATAAGATATGGGATCGATAATAGTAATAGCGCACCCACAAAGATCATATGGGACCACAAAACACCCGACCCTTACCAAACTGATTCATTCAGCGCACCAAAAAGCTATATAAGACCAAACCCTCGTCATGTTTAAAAAAAAATAGAGGTATTGTGTTGGTGAGGTGTATTTGCTTCCAAATATATAAGAATATGGTGGTTTATTGGATATAAAGTTGAAGAGGAAAATAAGTGGTTGGGTGCATTAAATTTGTATTTAATTTATTCAAGAGTTGTTGGGGTGTACTACACTGAGAAAAAACATGCATGGAATACATTGACAAATATGGTTGGGATGTATTAATATGATGCGTATGTAATAAATGAATTTATTAAACACTGCCAAGGCGCATGGGGGCGCGAGATAAAACTAAAACGCGCCAGGTTATTTTCGTAAGATATTGAAAAATAGTCTCTTTTGGTAAATGAGATATGGAATGAGTTCAATTTGGTAATTAGGTTTTTATTATGTATTTGATGTTACTTTTGGTACACACGCAGATGAGTTAGTATTTCTCAAGGTTATAAATAGCGTGAGACGTGGCGTAGCGGCATAGCCAAGCCTTAAGCTTTAGCGTGAGGCGTGGCGACATGACATTTTTAAAGCGTGACTTAAGGCGACAAAAAAATTTATAGATTTATAAATTACATATATACTCATTAGAGAAGTGAAACGCTGTCGTTTTTGACATAATTTCACTGTTCATTTAAACAACTGTTCAACTCTTGGTCCAGTTACTCTAGCCCAGCCCAAACGCCACTTGGACTGCGTCCGTTCATTTTTCTCATATGCTAGATATTCTTTTGGAGCTTGACTAGTCAAAAGATAAAGAAGTGACGTGGCCAGCTCTTTACCACTTATTTTTGCTTGGCCCGTGTATAAATTTTTAGCATAAATCTTAAAGCCGTCATTTTAATTTTTAGTTACTGTAAGTTTAAATTTTTAAGTAATTTAATAGTTATTTATTATGGGTTGACTAAATTATTATATATACTAAAAACGGCATAAAACGATGTCGTTTTACGGCACCGAAACCGTAACATCAAAAATCGGCCCAAACTAAAAAAACTATTCCTGGCCCAAAATAGCGAAACAAAACAAAAGTTGCACAACGGCTCCTCAACTTTTAACTATTTACGACTTCTTTATATAATAAACTTTATTTATCAAATATATAACACATATCTATCGATTCATTCAGATCAAAAATTACCCGCAGAAAGATCTTCCAATTGCGAACAAAACAAACCCAATATTACAATGCTTCTGACATACGCACGATTTTATAAAAAATGTTGAAGTTTAATATGAATAGGAAAAAAAAATTACACAACGTACCCTCAACTTTAATCTATTTACGACTTTTTTATATAATAACATTTCTTTATCAAATATATAACACATATCTACCGATTCATTCAGATAAAAAAATACCCACGAAAAAATCTTCGAATTGCGAACAAAATGAGTCCAATATTGCAATGCTTATGGCATACGTACGATTTTATAAAAAATGTTAAAGTTTCCCCGCCGCAACGCGCACACATTCCGACTCAATATTTATTCAAAATCGATTCGCAAAAAATTATGCCCCGCAGCTACGCGCGGGCAATTTTGCTTGTTTATATCATATTTTATAATTATATGAATAGTAAGTATTATTAAATTCTGTGAGGGGAGCTGCCGAGTAGTTATGTAATGCCTTCATAAAGGAAATGTAGTCCCTTAACTGAGGTATCAAGGTCAGGACAGTTGATGATGCCTTCCTTGGATGTCTTGGGAATAGACTTTCTATGAGGTTGTGCTGCAAGAATATATATTCCATACCACTAGAAGGTATCGTATGGAATATATACCTTTAAAAAGGTCCTTTGTACAGAACATATAGAAAATTCTCAATTAAGTTACAAGATGTTTTGAGCCCGAGTAAATACAAACACGCCACCACCTCCCACCGCTCGACCCACAAGCATATTCCTGTCCAAATACGAAAGGTAGTACAGTCCTCCCACAGCTCGCCTGCAACATCAAACACACTTGTTTTGATCCATTTCATGTATATAGTAATATAGTATGACGATTTATCTCAAACATTTCAACTAAAAGACGGACGGGTCAAATAGGTTTAAAGAAGTGTTGTTTTTGTAGACGGAGATTGGCGTACCGATCCGGAGGAGGTTAAAGAAGTGTTTAAAGAACATTTTGCCACTAGATTTCTAGCATCTTGCTAGGTTCTATTTAATTTGCCGTTCAAAAAAAAAAAAAAAAAAAAAAATAGGTTTAAAGTAACCCAAAAGGTGCCAACTTCATAATCCTGATTATCACATTATTTATCCATTGAAACATTTAAAGATACACCTAAAGGTGTTTGCAATCCCTTTAAGAATTTTACAGACTAAACATTAGAATTAGTGTGCTTGAAATCCCACCATGGTAAAATAAAACAAGATTTTGAATATGATAGCGACTAGCGCGTTTGACTGAATTACAAGGTTAGAAACTACATATATCAGAAATCACTCAAATTGTGCTTTCCTCAAGATATAGATTTAGGTTTCAGAGCCACACAAAATACATGTACTAAAACATTAATTTGAGGCTACTGTCTGAAACGTACCTTCCAGGGCTTGTGCTATTAACTGGAACTTGAGCTTTAAAAGTACGAATTGCTTGCAAGATCTAAAAAAGAAATCATAAATGAAACAAATTTTGAAACATAAAAACATGGTGAATTAAGTAGGTGTTACCTGTAGGCTGAAAAACGAGCGTGGTAGCAATGCTGGGGCTATTAGAGCTTGCAGCTCTTCACTAATGTTTATATTTTGAAGAGCTATCTGCCATTAAAAGATAAATGATGCCCTCAATTTATAGAAAATGCAAGGGGGTGCAATTTATTTAATTTTCATGGTAGGAAACTAACACACCTCTTCAAACTGAAGGTAGATGTTACGCTTTGACACGATAGAAAATTTTGCAGAAACAAGGAGGGTGGCACCTTCATTCTCCTGGAAAAAAAAACAAGTAATAAGAATTTCTATAAGCAACAAGGATTGGTGCCACTACTTTGGACAATAAAGGAAATAGACCGATTCTAAAAAACGCACTTTCAGCATTTTTGGGTGGATGAACCTAGTGTTCCTTACACTATAAGCATTTTTCATTGGCTGAAAGAACAGATACATAGGACATCGTGGTGTTCGAATGTGTGATAAAAGATTTGATCAGGGCAACACAGTTTCCGAGCTAGAGCTAAATACATAGAGTAATTGTTATGATTTGTGTTTTTTCTTCTTCTAGTAATTCAAGCAAGATCTCACGTACATACAATCTGTATTTAGTGAGACCAAGACATCATCAAAACTGGTCACCACTGGGACAATAAAAGAACATGAATCATACGAGTTATTTATGTGCTTTTATATTGTGTTGCCATGACCAAATCATCATCAACATTTCGAACACCACGATGTCTTTCGTATACGTCTTTTAGAACACAGAATTTTTAATGCGTCACTAACACTAGGTTCAGCCACAGCAAACCCTGCTTCAACGACTCCTAAAAGATCTTTATCTACATATTTTCTGTACCCCTCAAGGGTCATGGCACCAATGCATCGTAATTGACCCCTAGCTAGCATAGATTTCCACAAAATTTGTTCCATCTTAAGCACCCATTCATATTTCATATAGTCAAGAGCTGTGGGACCAGTGCACCACATCACCAACCCTCCGAAGTCAGCAAGATGGCCCAGGTTACATTTCCCTTACCATCGTCTAGGGGCAAGCAAGAAGCTTCCATGCCTCTACACTAACAAACCTTCATGGCTGTTTCCAGAAGACAGAAACCACTTCCATATTTGATAGATTTGATAAAATGGCTGGAAAACATTGTTTATCAGATTTACCATTTCCTCATTTCTCTACTGAGTTGTATTGTATGACTGATTGTTGGCCGACCATCGCCCACCAACTACTCAGCGAGAGTCCCAGGGGCGCCCAAGCACCTCAGTGGAAGAAAAATTCAGATACGGCCCACATTTGAGTGTATAATTTGGACCAAATGTCCAATACCTTGTTTATATATACAGCTCAGATGTAACTGCAAATCGTGACCCACGGCCAAAATTTACTGAAAGAGACCTGCTAGTGCAGCTCAGGACCTAGGTCTCCAATCCTTTTGACCGAACCACGTACCTCCTGTGTTTTTTAATTTTTTGTAAATTTCACTTTCCAATGTTGTGTTTGAGCACAAACTTTGTGACCGTTGTACCTCTTAAAAGCCACTTCATCGAATTTTTGGTTTGTTTTCCTCTTTGTTGTTTTAGCCTCGTCATTATGTACTGAAGCCTAACTACCACCAAATGGCCTAGTGGTAAGGCACCTAACCTCCTCACAAGAGGTCTAGGGTTCAAACCCCACTAGGTACGCATATGAGGGTGGCCAGGGAAAGCGCTGGAAACGGTCCCGGGGATACCTCGGTTAGGTACATCTGAGTCAAAGACTAGCCCTCCCTGGGTAACCTGAAGAGGGAAAAACCCATCCCTTTTATTATTTACCAAATTCTTCGGCTATCATCTTCGATGCACTAGAACCTCTTAATATATGTATTTCATGTTATCTTCGCATACAGCTTTATATGCACTTCTCTACATTTTCTCAAAATCCTCAAAAGAGTCTGTTTTCAGTTTAATTTTTTGACTGGGATATCTAGCATTGCTTTAATATTTTCAGATGTCAGATTGAAAGAATTTATTATAAAGGTAATACTATTTACAGTTAAAATAGGAAATTGTACCTCTAACAAGCTGGGTATACTCCAACGGACAACATTGCGGATGTAGCCTCCATCAGTTTGACCCTGACATTCAAACTTCTGAAATATCTGGCCAACCTGTTCATCCTCACATCACAAGTGACACATATCAGCTACTCCTATCCAATAAAAAACCACAAGGATGTCCTATAAAAAAAATTCGATACTAAATATAATTCTGTTTTATAGGTTTTGGTCCAGACGATTCCTGTAGTTTTTGTCACAGAAATTATTTTAGATGCTCAAAACAGTCAAACGATTTTCATAAACTATGTATCAAGTTATGACTAAAGTTATTTTAGATGTTCAAAACATAGTCAAACAATTTTCATAAACTCTGAATCAAGTCAAACAAAGTTTGATTTAGTTTGAATAACCGTCAAACATTGCGATTTCATCCGATGAGGGAGTATACACATCTATAGATATTAAAATGACATCATGACACATGAAACTGATCTAACATACACTAAAGCAATCAACAATCGAATCTTCAAGACTAAACATTTTCTGTTTTAGGCCTCTTCATTTTTAAAATCCACAAACGCAAACAAAATTTCTTTATTTTCAGTTTTGTGTGAGAGACCATGTTACGAACCAGCGGTAACCCCATTTCATAACCTTTTGGGCACGAAAAACAAAAAGCTTTACTTATGTTTCCATCTAAGGCATGTTACCTTTTAATGAATGGTATAGTCCCCTACGCGTTTTGGAACTACAATGTATAAGTGGGTGTTTCAATTGTGTTTGAAAAGTGATTATGTGACATGGAAAATTCAAAATAGATAATCAATTTTAACAAAACGGGCTGCAGAAGATAGTATTTGAGGCTGTGATAATCAATTAATCAGTTGTTTGGTAAATTCTAATTGTTCAAGAACTTACACGTAAAACGATTCCTACACCCAGACAAAACCAATTATCTTCGACCTCATCATATTCAGTACACAATGCTAAAGACCCCGAAGGTGCAATACAGAATGAGCATGAATACATAAAATATCGCCAATTGAACACTATCAACAAAAAGAATGTACAATTTATAAATATGAGCAAGGAGAGTGAAACATGGATCAACAAAGTAACCACTACCTGAAAAAAAGGAAGCCTTGCGGAAGAATCAAGTAGAACAAGAACATCAGATGCGGATGTATAACTTAATCGCCATGTCCCATCCAACTTCTCCAAATCAATTGCTTCATTATCCGCTTCATAACTCTCCAAATCCACCTACAAACCCGTTATTTTCTAAGATTATACCACATTACCGTGAACTTAATCTAAATCCACCATTCATGCCAAAATATAACATACTTCCGGGTTTTTTTTTCAACAGTGTACTACTCTTAGCAAGTGTTTGGGGTTTCTTATGATCTTTGAAATCAGCAAAAAGGATATAATAAGCTGTAACAATAGATGCAACAAGATATAGTTTTTTTTTTTAATGAAAATGATTATGCTTTGAAAAAATTTCATCTGTTACAGCATTTGTTCAAGACAGTTCTGCTTATTTGAAATTTAAGAGAGAAAATAATAAAAAAATTAGTTAAAAGCTTGGTGCAAGACAACCCTGATATGGCCACGCAAAGGCCGTCCCTATTTTTTGAAATTTTTTAGGGCCCTAGACGAAATTACATAATTAGACCTTTCGAGAACGAATGTTATATATAAAGTGTCATCGTTTATAAGATATAATGCAATTAGTTATATAAACGTTCAACATATTACTCATTTAAGATAGTTTCTCATCTAAATACTTTTTTTTCGTGAAAAATATGTGTACACATGCATATAATCGTTAACTATACAAATTATGGGGCGCCTAAATTCCACACCCTCAAAGATGGCCCTGACACAAACGTCACAAAAAGGGGATTACTTTGTGCGGTTTGTGTACTTGGTGGATTAGTCGGGGAAAAGGTGGGAAACAATAGTTACTAAAAAAAAGAAAAAAGAAACATACCAAACACTCCTCAATTTCGGAGCGTTGGTTAAGCGTGGTAACAAGTCCACGTTGAGTATCTTGAATAGCTTTCAACACATCGTATTTCTTGCTCTCCAACTCAGTTTCATTCCTCTAAAACCAAAATTCACAAATAATAAACAAAACTTTAATACAAATAGTAAAGATAAAGAACAAAACCAGAATTATGTAGTACCTGTTTGGGTGATGTAAATGCTGTGGCTGAGCATTTAAATGGTTTAGTTGTATAAGATAAGGGAGGAAAGTGGGTTGATGAAGGTGGGGATAGTGGTCGGAAAATAGTGGTTGAAGCTGGAAAATGTAATGGTAACGGTAAAACCATTTTTCCGGGAAGCCGGGGGATTGGATATTTTGTTTGGTTGGGCCATTTATATGTCCATTTTTTGGTTTTTAGATGGTACGGTTTGGTATGTTATTTGGGCATGACACTCCGTAATTGAAGGTAACTTGATAGGTGTTAACCGGTCATAATTAAGATAAATGTAAGTGATTTTTTAAATTTTATTAAAAGTAAAACATTTATATATTTGTCTTAATTGTAATTGGTCAACATGTACGACTTGAAAGGATCTTAATCCATTAAGGCATCTGAATGCAATCTATCATTTTGAGTTTAATACATCGTCACGTCACTCACACATCAACACATCACATTTTCGTATGAAGCAGCTACAATGCATTGAACAACACAAATTTTAATGAATTTCCACATCACCATTTTATTTTCAACTACTATGATAACATGTACATATATAAAAATACATTATATTTTTAATACAAAACTAAAATAATACAATAGTGCCTGCAAATTAAAAAGTAGAAAAATTATACACAGATCTAACCACTAGCAACTCATTATTGAAACACACAGTCGGTAACCATTAATACTGTAATAACAAGCTCCAACATTTTAATCAAAACGTAATCGGTTTTCGCATCATAATTTTGATTTAGTCACTTATTATTTATTAAATAAAATAGATAGAACTAATTGAGAATTAATTAATACTTAGTCCTAAGTACAAAATATTAGAGTATCTTAACAAATTAAAACATTGAAACAAAAGCCATGCATCAAATACATATTGTAGTAGCTAGACTTCATTTTTGATTTTTCAACAAGAAATGCGAAGAAAACCCCGTTAAAATAAAGTGCAGAAGAAATAATATTTCATTTAAAAACTCCATTAAACTGTGTATGTCATATTTGGATCATTTTATTTAGAGTGAATTACATAAATCGTCCTTGTGTTTGTCGGATCCTACATTTTTGGTCCCTATGCTTTTTTTATCGGGTTTGATCCTTGTGGTTTTGATACATTACGGGTTTGGTCCGATCATAATTAAGATAAATGTAAGTGATTTTTTTAAATTTCATTAAAAGTAAAACGTTTATACATTTGTCTTAATTGTAATTGGTCAACATGTTCGACTTGAAAGGATCTTAATCCATTAAGACATCTCAATGCAATCTATCATTTTAAGTTTAATACACCGCCACGTCACTCACACATCAACACATCACATTTTCGTATGAAGCAGCTACAATGCATTGAACAACACAAATTTTAATGAATTTCCACATCACCATTTTATTTTCAACTACTATGATAACATGTACATATATAAAAATACATTATATTTTTAATACAAAACTAAAATAATACAATAGTGCGTGCAAATTAAAAAGTAGAAAAATTATACACAAATCTAACCACTAGCAACTCATTATTGAAACACACAGTCGGTAACCATTAATACGGTAATAATAAGCTCTAACATTTTAATCAAAACGTAATCGGTTTTCGCATCATAATTTTGATTTAGTCACTTATTATTTATTAAATAAAATAGATAGAACTAATTGAGAATTAATTAATACTTAGTCCTAAGTATAAAATATTAGAGTATTTTAACAAATTAAAACATTGAAACAAAAGCCATGCATCAAATACATAATGTAGTAGCTAGCCTTCATTTTTTGATTTTTCAACAAGAAATGCAAAGAAAACCCCATTAAAATAAAGTGCAGAAGAAATAATATTTCATTTAAAAACTCCATTAAACTGTGTATGTCATATTTGGATCATTTTATTTAGAGTGAATTACATAAATCGTCCTTGTATTTGCCGGATCCTACATTTTTGGTCCCTATGCTTTTTTTTATCGGGTTTGGTCCTTGTGGTTTTGATCCATTGTGGGTTTGGTCCCTTGTGGTTTTGATCCATTGCGGGTTTGGTCCCTTAGTCAAACTAAGAATATGTTGGTCAAGGGACCAAACCCGCAATGGATCAAATCCATAAGGACCAAACCCGATGAAAAAAAAACCACAGGGACTAAAAATGTAGGATCTGGCAAACCACGGGGACGATTTATGTAATTCACTCTTTTATTTAATATGATGGTCCTATTTTCATAGTATATCAACTGGTTGCTTAGAGACCAACCTTGATTCAATTTATGTTGGTTGTAGTAGATCTCAGATCAGGGTGAAGACAATCAATAGCCAAGCTAATTACTAAGATGGTTACCGGATATCACTTGAAGTCGTGTAATCACTTTCCAAAGAAGATTATTCGACCACAGATACCTCCTTGGATAAAACCAAGTGTTTGTTCTTGTTCTAGGCACAGATCAAGAACCATGCGTTTCTATGTGTTTTTGTTTTCTGTGTGTTTTTCCATGCAATTGTGATCCCTATTTATAGAGGATTTACTCAAAACATATTCATGAAATTAATGAGAGATTAATGGCCAATTAATCTCTTCCATAATTATCCTTCATAATTTAGGAATTAGTGATTACATGACCAAATTAAATACATGGTCATTAATGCAGTCAAATCTGCTACTTAAATAGGCAAAAGATATTACAAAACAATTAATGTAGTCAAACATACCACTTAAATGTTTGTAACCACCCATTTAATTCTAACACTTAAAGAGTCAGGAAAATCAGTTACTTGATGAGTGTACACTCCGTACCTCCAAACCCATTTCCAAGTATAATTCGATTCCCACAATTGCGCTAAATTTCCAACAATCCTCCCCAATTTAGTACAATTCCTTTGCATGAAAAATTGAACATTAAACAAAACAAGTGCATAAATGAAAATGTCCTGAGGATTGAATTTCCATCTTAGTAAATTACACGTTCAAATATTCGAGAATCAGGGTGTTCTAAGAATTGAACCCTTCAACCCATTTGAATACCTGAAGATAAAATACACACAAGTTTTCAAACACATAAGAAACTCCTGACACTATACAAGCCATGTGTCCATATCCAATTCATAAATGTTGTAAGAGCCAAAGTCCATGCTCCCTGAAGCGGCAAAACCTCAACATTTACATAGGTGGTTCCTCTTTATTCATGCTCCTGCTAAGCACTTTTTCAAAGAAATTAACCATTGAGAAGTAAAGACTTCATCCTCCTTTTCAGCAGGTTCCAAGCACATCCTTGGGATGATATGTAAATACATGTGCTTCAGTCCTCTGAACGTTCAGCTTTCCACATTAAACTCAGCTACCAAGTTTCCTTAGTAGGGAGTTGGGTGTCCTAGCATTCAGCGACTTAGTTGGACTCTAATCCCATCCCTTCAGCAGACTTTATAACCAAGTCTCTAGCCAGTCCCTTCGTCAAGTGAACAGTTAAGTTTTGTTGAGATCTCACAAACTCTATAGATATCACCCTATTTGTGATCAGATCACGAATCATGCTATGCCTGACACCTAGGTGTCTAGACTTCCCATTGTACATTTGGCTATAAGCCTTTGCCAATGTAGCAGAACTATCACAGTGGATAGAAATAGGTGTTATAGGTTTGGACCACAATGGAATCTCAAAGAGCAAGTTTTTCAACCATTCAGCTTTCTTACCAGCAGTTGCTAAAGCTATAAATTCAGATTCCATTATTGAACCAGTAATGCAAGTTTATTTCTTGGAAACCTATGAAATTGCACCACCACCAAGCAGAAATACCCAACCACTAGTAGACGAATTATCTTTAGTATTGCTAATCCAGCTTGCATCAGTGTATCCTTCTAAAATCGAAGGATAACCACTATATGTCAAATTATACTCCATGGTTTTCTTCAAGTACTTTAGTACCCGCTAAATTACTTGCCAGTGCTGAGTACCATGATTACTAGTATACCTACTCAGTTTACCCACTACAAAAGCAATATCAATCCTTATACAAATCATGGCATACATTAGGCAGCTAATCACCCTAGAATACTCAAGTTGAGATACAGCCTGATCGTTATTAGGCATCAGCTTCTCACTTGTATCCATAGGAGTACTCACTGGAGTGCAATCAAAGTAATTGAATTTCTTCAGTACCTTCTCAATATAGTGAGGCTGAGAAATTGCTATTCCATTACTTCCATGTTTAATCCTTATACCAAGGTTAACATGAGCCTCTCCCATGCCCTTCTTAAAGAACTTTGATGACAAAAATTCCTTTATCAGGTCAACCTGAACTTAGTTAGTTCCAAAGATCAGCATGTCATCAACATATAGACAAATGATGACACCTTTATTAGATTCGTCAAATTTGCTATATACAAATTTGTCAACTTGGTTAAGTAAATAACTATTAGACAAAACCACTTCATTAAACTTTTGATGCCATTACTTAGGTGCTTGCTTCAGTCCATATAGAGGCTTAATCAGTTTACACACTTTATTTTCATTGCCAGGCATGATGAAGCCCTGAGGTTGGTTCATATATACCTCCTCATCCAAGTCAATATTCAAGAAAGCTGTCTTCACATCCATCTGATGAATAATCAGATTGTGAATTGATGCCATATCAATCAGCAGTCTTATGGTACTGATACGTGCCACTGGCGCATAAGTATCAAAGTAGTCTATCCCTGACTTTTGTATAAAGCCCTGAATGACCAGCCTTGCCTTAAACTTTTCAATAGTTCCATCTACCTTCAGTTTTCTTTTGAAGATCTATTTACAACCAAGAGGTTTGCAACCTGGAGGTAGATTAGCCAACACCCAAGTGTTGTTTCCCATGATGGAGTCCATATCATCATTAATTGCTTCTTTCCAGAAAGCAACATCCTAGGACTTTAATTCTTCATCAAATGTTTTGGGGTCATCCTCAACATTAAAGCAATAGAAGTGTTGGTCAAAGACCTAATCCCTTGTTTCTTCAATTAAGTATAATTGAAATTCAGGTCTAAAATCCTTTGGAGTCCTATTCCTTTTGCTTTTTTATAAACTCAGGTTTAGGTTGCTGAATAACCTCTTCTGTGACCTCTTTAGGGACCATTGAACCACCAATAACTTCAGTTCCATTAGGAATCCTGAGACTTGGTCAAGGGACTGATGTGAATCTATTCTCATCAAAGACAGCATCCCTTAATTCAATTATAGAGTTAATTGAAACTAAATCATTAGGCTCAATGACATAGAACCTAAAAGCCTTGGAATACTCAGCATATCCAACAAAGATGTATTCAATGCCTCTTTTACCCAAAGTTTCCAGCTTTGGAACAGGGAGTTTTACAACTGCGCTACAACCCCAAACCCTGAGGTAGTTCAGGTTTGGTTTTCTTTTAGTCCAGAGTTCATAAGGGGTAATCTTGTTCCTTTTATTGGGAACCCTATTTAATAAATAGCAAGCTGTTAACATAGCTTCATCCTAGAACCCTTGACTAAGTCCTAAGTAGGACAACATGGAATTAACATTTCTTTTAGTACTCTATTTTTCCTATCAGATATACTATTTTGTTGTGAAGTATAGGGGGCAATCGTTTTATGGATAATACCAACAGACTGATAATACAAAGTATCCATGTACTCACCTCCCCTATAAGTCCTAAATCTTTTGATTTGGGACCCTTGTTGTAATTTAACTTTAGTTTTTAATACTTTGAATTTATCTAATGCTTCATCCTTTGAATGTAATAAATAAACATAACAAAACCTAGAAGCGGCATCAATAAATGTCACAAAGTATTTTTTATTCCCCAGTGAAGGAGTAGCATGCAAATCACATAAATCACTGTGGATCAGCTCTAAAACTTCAGTTTTACGTTTTACATTTTGAAATGGTTTCTTAGTTATTTTATTCAGCATGCAAATCTTATACTTTTTAGTGTCCATGTCAAAAGCTGGGATTGACCCATCCTTAGACATATCTTGCATCCTATTAAAGCGGACATGCCCAGTCTAGCATGCCATAGGATTGAATTATTCAGTTTAGTGGTTGACATAAAGGCTGAAGTAATATTATCATTAACAATATTAAGCCTGAACATTTGATTACTCAAATAACCAAAACCAATAAACATACCATGTTTGGATAAAACAAATTTATTAGATTCAATCACTTGTTTATAACCATAATTATTCAAAACACTACTAGAAACTAAATTCTTCCTTATATTAGGAACATGCAAAACATTAAACAATGAAACAATCTTTCCAGGACTAAACTTAAGATCTACACAACCACGTCCATGAACCAAAGCTGTTGAGTCATTTCCCATGTAAAGAATAGATCCATCATTCAACGACTCATAGGTCTTGAACCATCATCTATCTTTACACATATGAACTGTTGCTCCCAAGTCAACCTACCATGCAACATCATCATCCTGCACATAATAAGCCTCAGATACATATGTAACATAATAAACCTGAAAAGATTTATTAAACATATTCTGACCTTTCAGTGAGTTGGTAGAACCATCTATTGAACCATTTGTTCTTGAACCATTGGCTTTGTTGCCAACTTTTCTACCTTTGCAATCCTTTTTCAAGTGTCCAGGTTTCCCACACTTCCAACAAGTTACTTTAGACTTGTTGTCATTATACCTGGAGGAGTTGTTATGCTCCACCATATTGACAATTGAAGGACTAATAACATTGTTGTCTTTTGGCATGTTACTATCCAGCATCCTGAGGGACTCCTCAATTTACAGATGACTGTCCAACTCAAAAAGAGTTAATTCCTCCTTCAAATGTTTCATGGTGTGCTTAAAATCTTTCCATGAAGGGGGAAGTTTATCAATGATACATGAAACCTGAATGGATTCATCCATGTTCATCTTATGTTGTGTAAACCTTCCAAGTATACCAAGAAGTTCGTTGTATTATTCCAAGACTGGTCTTGAATCACTCATCTTGTAATTTGTGAAATTACTAACAAGCAACTTCTTACTTGATGCATCCTCGGCTATATATTTGGCCTCCAAGGAATCCCATAGTTCTTTGGAAGATTCAACATTCTGGTAAATATCAAATAAAGAATTAGACATACCATTAAGGATTAAACCTCTGCAGACATAGTCATCGTTGTCCCACTTTGTTCTCTTCCTGAGTTGATCCATGGTAGCATCATCACCATCATCAGGAATAGGAGTAGTCAGCACATACACCACACTCATGCTGGAAAGCAAGAAGTGCATCTTATTCTGCCATCTTTTAAAGTCCACTCCTTAAAACTTGTCAAGCTTGGCAAAGTTTGAAGCCATATGTTTCATTGCAGCATCATCCATTGATTATCACAAAATACTCTTCTTTGATTGTTGGTTGTAGTAGATCCTAGATCAGGGTGAAGATAATCAATAGCCTAGCTAATTTCCAAAGATAGTTATTGGATATCACTTGAAGTCGTGTAATCACTTTCCAAAGAAGATTATTTGACCATATGCCTGGGTATCACGATTACCTCATTAGTATAAAACAAAGTGTTTGTTCTTGTTATAGGCACAGATTAAGAGCCCTATGTTTTTCTATATGCTTTTTATGTGTGTTTTTCCATGTAATTGTGATCCCTATTTATAGGGGATTTACTCAAAACCTATTCATGGAATTAATGAGAGATTGATGGCCAATTAATCTCTTCCATAATTATCCTCCATAATTTTGGAATTAGTGGTTACATGACCAAATTAAATATATGGTCATTAATGCAGTCAAATCTGCTACTTAAATAGGCAAAAGATATTACCAAACATTTAATGTAGTCAAACCTGTCACTTAAATGTTTGTAACCACCCATTTAATTCTAACCACTAAAAGAGTCAGAGAAAATTAGTGACTTGATAGGTGTACACTCCGTAACTCCAAACCCATTTCCAAGTATGATATGATTCCCTTAATTGCACTAAATTTCTAACAAGTTGCGTATTTGGAAGTTAGAATTTCAAAGAAGCAACTTACAGGTTTGTGTTTAAAAGTTGCAAATCAGAATCCAAGTTTGAAAGTTGCGTATCAGATTCAAAAGTTATGAGCTACATGTGTTATATTCAAGTATACATGCATAACAGGAAGTTGTGAACTACAGGTGTTGTATTCAAGTTTCAGTCTGAATAAAAGAATTGAATTACATAGTTGTGAACCATAAGTTACGGTTTTAGAATTGACTAACACAAGTTGTGAAAGTACATGCGAATCAGAAAGTGTGAAAAGAGATGCGTATCTGGAATCAACAATATATGTGAATCACATGTTGAATAAAAGAAGCGAATCACAGGTTGAATCAAAGTTGTGAATATGAACAGAGTTGCGAATAAGAGATGCGAGTTACGTCTTGCTTTGTTTATACATGATTGTACTAGTTATAGGTTGAAGTTTAGACTTACACGTTGGTTTTTTAAAGAACCCATCAAGTGTAGAAGCGAATCACCTTGAATAAAAGATGAAGCATATCTGTATATGTTTATACATGCGAATCTAAAAAAGAGATACAAAAGAAGCGACTTTGTTTGACTCCTGCCAAGAGATGTTTATTTTCTTTATCCAAAAAAAAAGAATCGACTTTGTGTTCTGATTAATACGAGCGAATGTGTATTGAGGTTACATGCGAGTTTGAAAGAATAAAATTTGTGTATGTTTATACATGCGAGTTTGAAGTTACATACGTAGTATCTGTTTGAGACTTAAGTAATCAAGCATACAATCGTGTTGCGGTTTAACAAGCATACTACAAGTTGAGACTTAGACGTTTATGTTTGAATTTGTGTATTACGTTATCGAAGTTGAGACTTTCATGACATTTTTGAATATTACTGTTTATCTTAGTTGTGTTTTTTCAGGTTAAGGTTGCGTATTACGTACTTGAAGTTGCATTTTATATGAATACGTTTGATTTTTTGTGTTGCATATTAGTGTAACAAAAATATGTGTATAAGTTCAAGAAGAAGCGACTAAGGAAGTGTTAAAGTCGATGTGTTTGTAAATCATAACAACAAGATCACATAGATCAGGTGGCAAAATGCATAGGGGTCTAACTCATATGAACATGGTTCGATTTCAGTTAATGACATATTTTTAATAACAAATTACTTCACTTAGTTTGGCACATTATACCCTCTAAGTGAAATCCACATCTCATCGTTCATCCTTTTTACTCAAGATTACTAATGAAAGCCAAGAAACAAGTCATGCAAGTTAGAGTTAATTGAGCGAGTGTATCAGATTTGTTCGTCATGTATCAAAATAGTTGGGATCAGTTGCGTCTCACAGCATGTAAAGCACGGTGTACAAAGCATGATTAAGAAATGAACAATATGTGATCCAGCTTTCTTCTCTTTATGATAATGACAGACAATATACGAAAAGGATTCAAGAACAAGAGGATTCACTTGACATGATGAGTGCTAAATTGGCTTAGATGTATCACTGTTTTGGGATTACAAGCGAATATCTCAAAAAAAGACAATTTCAGAGTTAGAAGACTCTATGTGTAAAAAGGATTTTGAAAATGAGCATCTCAAGTCAAAGGTTGTTGATTCTACAACGTTTCAAACTCTTCAAGTGAAAGTTATAGAACTTAAAAGTGAAAATGAAGGTTTGAAGTTATTGGTTGAAGAACTTACGAAAGAACGTGAACTTGTAGAAATCACTTTAAGACAAAGAGATGAATTGGTTTATACTCAGTGTGAGAAAATACGATTCTCAGAAGAACAATATGAGATATTTCATGAGGTAAAATCTAAATTCAATTAAGATATCTGTTATGACACACAAGATAACTCAGAAAAGGATTTGATTTTGAGTTTGCAAACACAATTAAAAGAAACTGTTGAACTGGTTATACGATTTTTAGATGAAAAATATTTTGCTTTAAAAGAAATTAAGAGCTTAAAAGTTGAAATAAAACGTTTGCGAACTGAAAATACTGTTCTAAAATCAAAAGAATCTGAATTGTTAGAAAAGATTGATCAAATGAAATCTTAAGCTTTGGAACTTCTGGAGAAACTTTAGATTTCAAATCAAGAGATGAAACAACAAATCATTATTTTTAAGGAAGATAAACGAACGTTTTTGGCTAAAAAGGAATTTCTTGAAAAAATGTCTTCTTCGGTGCAAAAAGAGTATAATGATTTCCTGGCTTCCAATGAAGTTTTGAAACAAAGACTTGAAACAAAGTTTATGTTTTTAAAACATGATAATTCTCTTGATAAAATGATTGCATTAATCGAGAAAGAATATGAATCAAACGTTTCAAAGATTTTCATTATAAGATCAAGATTTGAGACTAAGAATTTGGAACTTGTAAAGGAAATGGGGGATAAAGTGAAACATTTTGATGAAGAGAAAAAGGTGTTTGAGACAAAGATTTCAAATTTGGAAAATGTTTTTTCACAACGAGTGAAAGATTTTTTAATGATGTCAAAACCAGCTTTCAAGAAGAACTGATAAATATGAGACTTATTTTGTAAATCTTGATAAACAAAATGCTTTATTAAAATCGTTGTTGGCATCTCAAAATTACACTTTGTTTCAAAAGATAAAAAAAAGATTTGAGGATGTCATTTAATGAGTTGAAAGATAAATTTGAATAGAAAGAACACCAAGTTTCAAAACGGATTGAGAAATATGAAACTTATTTTGAAGAACTTGATGAAGAGAACGATGATTTGAAAATGCATTACAAAATATTGTATGATTCAATAAAACAGAAAAAGGTTGTTTCTCAAGTTTTCACAAAATCAATTTCAAAAGTGAACACGGGTAAATCTTCAAAACCGATTTCAAAAATGGATTCTCAATTTACTATTTATTCTTTGCAAAAAGATAAGAAGTATTTGAAGAAACAACATTCAGCCGAAACATTTGTTTCTCAAAATCATGTGAAAAACTAAAGTTCAAAACAAGTGTGAAAAATTAAGGAAAACATTTCTAAACGGTTTAAGTATTCAAGAAGTGAAATGTTTTCAATACGTAAACGAGATGATTCAGTTTTAAAAATGTGAAAGATGTAAGGTTTCCATTCATTGCGAAAAGAATTTTTCAAATTGAAACACCGAGTTTCAATAATAAATGGAAATCTTTGTCTTCCTCAAGTGTTAAAACATCAAATGAAACATCGAGTTTCAAAACAGTGTTGACACCTTTGAAAAGTTTTAAAACTTCTAATGAAACATCAAGGTTTTATAAGTCAAATTGGACAAATGAGAAGAGTTTTAAATCTCTGTTGGTTCCAAGAAAGTTATTTCAAAATGAAACATCACGTTTCAAATCTCCTTTGTATTCAACTTCTATGCATCAAATTGACGCAACTTACATTTGGTTTACAAAATTTGGCAAACCCGTTAACAACGTGCTTAAGTGGGTACCAAAAGTTGTTGTTTATTTTGATTGTAAATACAAAAAGATTTTCTTTTATAAAATTTTTAGAGAATACCAAAAAATATTTTTATAAAATTTTAGAAAAGACAAAGATTTTCTTTTATACAAGATACAAAAAGATTTTGTTAGGCAATTCAGTGCCCAATTGTCTCTATCTAGATTTAAACAGAAATTAAGCCACGTGTTGAAGACTCGCTAATAGACATCAGCGAGCAATGAAGTACTCGCTGAAGCATAGCTTTAGCGAGCAATGTAAAAATTCACATTTTCAGGTCATTTTACGTCAGTAATATTCAACTATTTATTTTAAACTTTTACGCGTTCACTTTTAAATTTTTATCGTTTAGTTAAATCGCGTAAACTGAAAATCAACATTCGACGTAAACGGACATCAAACAAATAAAAGTTTATGTCAAAAAAGTGTTATATTATTTTTACAAAAATAATTTATAACGTTTCACATTATATTTTTATACGTTATGTAAAACGTTTACGTTTCGCAATAAATTGCATCTATGCATGCACGAAAACACAACACCTATCTATACTTCAAAAATACCCACACTTATACCTGATACACAAAATTTTATTCATTCTTACCCATATTACCATAACTAGCCATCCATAAATCATACATACAAGAATTAAATCAAAATCATTCCACTCACTTACTTATTTAATATTAAGCTCAAATCATAGGATCTTTACATAATCTTTAACTAAGGGTTTTAAGCTCTTTTGTCCCCTCTTGGACACAAACCCACAACAACAACATGAGGAGACAAGAACAATGCATGCTTTGATAAGTCTTAATCCATCACATCCTATCTTACACCTAAGGCTTTGTTTAATATAAAGGCCATGTCATCTTTTCACCATGTATACTAGCACCTCTTCATACTCATCATTCACTATAAAATTTGCAACCAAACTCTCTCTATACCACTCCATAACTCACTGATCACAATCCACAAACATAAACAAATAAAATCTTTTCTTCTAGAAATACATGTGCTTATTTACCTTAAAATATACTATCCTTTAACCACCATGTATAAGCCAACCTAAAAAATCATGTTTCTCTCTTTGTGGGTCAATATGCACGTCTAAAAACAAGGGCAAGCATGCCTTGATAAGTCTCATTTCCATTTTGTCCTATGATGTTCCCTAGTACTTAATTAATTATATTAACCATGCTTATTTACCCTATATAAGGAACATATCATACATCACTAAAAAATCACAAGTAAAATCCTCTCATTCCCTCTCCAACCCACTACTAGAATTCCCAACACAAAACCATTCATAATTTTCCATTTCTTGATCTCACAAGTAGTCAAGGTTGATTTGGAGTTTATTCTAAGGTTTTTACAAGAAAAGGCTCAAGTATAACAAGGGTTTTCATGAAAATAAGCTAGGGTTTACAAAGTAGCAGATTAAGGTTATTTTTGAAGGTTTTCGGGTCATATTCGTGGCTTATACTTGCTCATCTCCTTCAAGTCTTGTAAGCATGTTTTCATATGTTATCTTAAGCATCTATATCAGTAGATCATCACCTATATACGTTGTGTTTCAAAAACATAATCTTTTTCAAAACAAAATGCACACTATCTGATAAAGTGTGCACATTTTGTGTACATTTTCAAAATAGTGATTCTAGCCTAAATTTATCATCTTTACACAGTTCCTAGACCTAAATAATAACCATGAACAAAAACTATAAACTTAGGTAGTATTTTGATTTTCTTTTTGAAATTTATGCAAGGTATCTCATATAATACGTATTTTATCGTTTCACTTATAAAATTAGAACTTGTATGGTACTTAGCTTCACTACACTAAACTAGGATGTTAGAAGTAAGTTGTGCCCAGAATCTAGAGCTTGCGGAAGTGGTCTAATATTTTATTTCACAAAAACGAAAGAATTGAAAAAATGATAAAAAAATGGAGAAATGGGTAACTTTTGGACTAAACACGGCCACTCTAAGATAGGTTTGAGGGTCGGGTCAGTAGTGAGCCTTGTAGAGGGTACTATAAGGTGATTTTAGCAAGTGGAATCACTAAAAACGGATATTGGATGAGTAAGTTAGGGCAAATTGAAAATCTGCGTTTTTAAATGAAAAGCTGTCAAAAAGAAAGAAAATGTCGCGAGTAGCATACTTTGAGCTCGATTTTGAGACTATTGTTATTAGAGTTATATTTTTTCATAGTTAAGTATTTTGTAGATGACATAGGTGACTTTTCACAGCCCCTGGAATCACCCAAAAAGGTATTGATATGAAAAAGTTATAGTCCACCAAAATTCTGACCTCGCAACTTTTAAATGCTGAAATAATCTGATTTTCTCCAAGCTAGAAAATAGCCCAACCTTCACGACTATCATACTAGGGAACTTTTTTCGAGGCAATTAGTGTCCGAGTTGGTCGAAATGATAAACTAACTTATTAAAGAACATAACTTCTAGTTTTCAGAAAGTCCGAACTCGCATTCTTAGGATCTGTAACGAATGAGTTGTGGGTCAACAAAGTAGGTAACTTGTAAATATTTGGAACTTTTGAAAATGTAAAAATAAATATTCTATTTTTCCAAAAGCCACATTTTAACTTGTAAAACTTAACACAACTGTATATGGGTGATATAGGACTAATATTATGCAATTGCATTATTGCACACTAGTTTTCATTATCCTTAAAGCATATTACTCATTTAGGTTGCGGTTAAAGTCTGTGCATCATTTTTCGTGCTTACTTTTCATTGCCGATATTTCTTTGCTTGAGGTGAGTTTATAGCCCTCCACGTTTTACTCGTTTTACATATCCACTTTTGGGATGAGAATACATGCACATTTACAAATCGTTACATACTTGTTTTCATAACTTACTTACAAACTCATTTACACGATTGATTACAAACTCGCTTACATACTTATTTTCATATCTCACGGTAAGATACATCACTTGTTTTCACTTATGGATGCAACAACTTTACTTTCATTCAAAAGATTATCGATTAGCTTAAGGGGCATGAACTGTTAATTACAATTGGTAGGCGTGAATTTAATAAAATAGATCTATTTGGGCGTGACATCCCCGTTCGGGTGAGTAGGTCACACTAGTTCGACGGATTGGACTAACGAACGTATACCATGTCGGATCATTGAGCGACGTATACTTGAACACTTACAGTGCCTGAAAAGATTGACATACACTACAAGTCCGAGCCTTAGTATAATGAACTTAGTGTAATCGTAATCACATTTTCGTGACTATTGTATGTGTCACAATGGTCACACACACTTTACAAATCTTTGATTTCAACATTCATACTTACATTTTTGTGATAATTACAAGGATTGAAATGGTCATACACACTTTATAAACCTTTTATTTCAACATTTATACTTACATTTTTTGGGACTGTTATAAAGATTGAAATGGTCATACATACTTTACAAACATTTGAACCAACATTTATACTTGCATATACCTATGAACTCACTAACTTTATGTTGACACTTTTAAGCATGTATTTCTCAGGTGAATAAGACGCTTGACATATCTGATGTGTATTGGAGTCTAAACTTTACAAGATTTCTTTTCAAACGACTCATTAGAGGCCGTTCTCTTATATCTTGTGCAAATGTACTCATGAAGTAACGCTCCCGGATATATTTCCGCTGCGAAAAATTTTGGGGGTGTTAGAAGCAACCCCAGACGTATTTATGTCAAAGACATCGTCAAGGAGGTCAAATATTACTTGAAGACATACTCGTCAGCTGGGATGGATATCAGCTGGTATGTAAAAGAAATACGTTGATGGTTTAAAAAGAGTCAAGCGTTGCAATACCCTGATGATCTTATTACCCTTTGAAGATAAACAAACTAAACTTAAGGTTTCTCTAAGTGAAGTTTAGGCAGGATAATTCGATAAAGCATAATGGCGGGACAAAATGTCTTTCAAATTTAAGTACGAGTTGGTGAAAGTTGTAAACAGTTGGCAGAACTGTTCACAAAAGTAGGGGCGCGATTCTTGACACGTTCCAACTACCACCACTAAGGAAGCAACCTCGTATCACTATAAATAAAGAATGTCTCAATTAGTAATTGAAATCACTTATATTGTTGTCATTATTATAGTTCATTTACTACTTTGTTGAACTTACAAGATAGCCAGCTGATCCTATTAATGGGTCTATACGAGTTTGCTTGTAATCTTGATAATTTGTTAAGTTTACTTGTTCAAAGGGTAACCTTACATTGTCATTCAACAAGTGTGATACATAACACTTTGTAATACTTTGATTTATATCAATAAAGTATTACATGATTGAAAAGTTATACCTTGAGTTACCTGTTTACATTAGTTTTACATAATTCCATATAGACGTGTGGGACTTACAATTGGTATCAAAGCAATTTGATTTATAAAACAATTTTATAAATCGTTCTAAGTTTTTTAAAATCAAGATCCAATAATGTCTAGAACCATTCCTCCAACTCCTGGTGCTAGTTCTGGAAATACTAGAAACCTTAATAGGCCAGTTACTAGTTCTAGGTGTAATAATCCACATTTTCACGTCATTCTATGTCAATAAATATTCAACTAATTATTTTAAACTTTTACGTGTTTACTTTTAATTTTTATCGTTAAGTTAAATCTCATAAACTAAAAATCAACATTTAACGTAAACGGGTATCAAACAAATGAAAGTTTACGTCAAGTAAGTGTTATATAATTACTACGAAGATAATTATTGACTTTTCACTTTTTATTTTTATTCGTTACGTAAAACGTCTACGTTTCGCAATAAATCACATTTAAACGTGCATGCAAACCCATAAACCCATCTATACTTCAACAAATACCCACCATTATACTTAATATCAATTTTTTTATTAAACTTATCATCACTAGACATACATATTCGGTTATGAATCACAAACACATACACACTCCAAATTAAATCCCTAAATACCCCACTATCTATTAAACTACACTATCTATTAACCAAGAGATCAAAACCCTAAAGAAGAAACATGGTTACCAAGCCATAAAACTCTTCAAACTTGTCTCCCATGCTCACCCCTTTTGCTCGACTGATATTAAGGAAAAGAAGCAAAGAAACGCATGCCTAATAAGTGTCATTATCATTCTTACACTTCCATACTTTCCTTACACATTGTCATGCTTACTTACACACCTACATATTAAACAAAACTACAAAACCATAATCCTAAACACTATTAACCGTCCCATGATTTTTACCCTTTGATGGTTTCTTGAAATGGTATTTTTGCAAGCCTTGCGCTATATATACTAGGCATAAAGTGGACTTATACACACACTTATACATTGAAAGTAAATCAAACACAAAACTCTCCTTATTACCCATCGTATCTTACGGCTTGAATATACACCCAAAGAAAATTCATAGCTTTTGTTTTATCAAGATTACAAGCATACAAGGATTATTAGTAGTAATATCTAAGGTATATCAAGGTGATTTGGAAGCATGGATATTAATTTAAACAAGGGTTTATTCAAGAAGAAGTTAGGGTTTTCTAAAGGAAATTAGGGTTTTCTTGATAAGTATTTAGGGTTAAATACTTGGGTTTGATTTGTGCATCATCTTCATACATTCTCCTAAGGTCTAAACATGAACCCTAATCTTTTCTAATTATTCAGTTTCATATTTATATAATTGTTATATTATTAATCACCATCTAGGTTTATTGTATGACTTAAAAAAAGAGCATGAACATGGTTCAAATTTATATATTCACATGATGAAGTGATGTTAAAAATATGATGGAACACAAGAACATACTTTGTATAAGTGTTGGTTAATTTATAAAGTCAGTTTATAAATTAATTGTTAAAAGTTTATTTAAAAAGTTTATAAATAAATAATTATGAAGACATTTTATTTGGACATAAAATGATGGGCAATAATTAGAGGACTAATAATATGTGGAAGATGTGTTATTAATTAAATTAGAGGAGTTGTAATAATTTAATTATGTTAAAAGTTTATAAAACAAATTATATATCATTTATATACGAACTGTTTTAATATTCTGTAAGAATTTGAAGTTTTATAAATCCTGGAAGTATTTTATTACGATAGTACATTTCATAAGGAATCCAAGAATATAAAGAACTCCAAAAACGAAGCTATAACGAAAGAGTTATGATTTTTATGAGTTTATGATAAAAAGTATTTTTATAAAAGATGTTTAATAAAAACTATAACAGTACATAATTTATTAAATTCTGTTAATATACTATTTTTATAGTACATTTTATGTGGATTCCGAATATATAAGGAACTCGAAAAACGAAGCTATAACGAAGAAATTATGAATTTTACGAGATTACGATAATTAAATCTATAAAAGTGTTTTTATAAAAATATTATTATAAAAACTGGTTCTGTTTCGACATTGTTAAAAATGTATGAGCATTTTATTTGGATAGAATATCTCAACACGATTTCGTGCATATAAAGAACGGTAAAAACGGAGCTAAAATGATAAGGTTATGAATTTCTAAAGTTTTCAAAAAGTATATATATACTTTTCAGCTTTTATAAAAGCTGGAAATTATATAATAAAACTGCAGAAACTGAAACTGTGATTTTGAGGACCTTCGAGTCCGATTTGGCCAAAGTGTAAAACTACAAAGTTGTTCGGAACGACATTTTATTTAAACCTTCAAATTTTCATAATTTTTGAATGTATAGAAATTTAATTAGAAAATACAAAGACTGGTATATTTTTATATATAAATTTCTGCACTTACACAAAAGTAAACAAAAGCTGTTAGAATTTTAAAAGAATAATTAAATGTGTTTTCGGGTCTGTTTGGGCTATAAAAACCTTAAGAAACAGTGTGGTATCATTTATATAGGTTTTTAACTCTATAAATATTAATTTATAAAACAATTAAACTATTTATATAATATCATTTTATAAATACTAAAAATATTAAATCAAGTAATATTAACAAATAATCAATTGTTGGACAAAGATAATATTTTTACGAAGACAAACACTTGGACAATTATTTAACAAGGACAATTTAAATATTGTTTCGACGTTATAAATTAAACAAACATATTTAGATGATGATGTAACTCTATAAAATTATATGTAGTATTTATTCAATACACTATTCTTAATAACCGACCTATAAATTAATACGGTTCATTTCTCGACTTTGACTTAACGTGACGATTCACAGCATCATATTTTTTATAATCAATTCATAGATCACTGAGGTGAGTTTTATAATTTATAGCCCCATGTTTTACTCGTTTTACATATACTTTATCACTTTTGGGGTGAGAATACATGCGCATTTACAAATCGTTTCATACTTGTTTTCATAACTTACTTATAAACTCATTACATGGTTGATTACAAACTCACTTACATGAATGTTTACAAACTCATTTACTTGATGGATTACAAACTCGTTTACATACTCATTTACATATCTCGCAGTGAGATACATCTCTTGTTTTCACTTATGGTCGCAACAACTTTATTTTCATACAAATGATTACGGATTCGCTTAAGTTGCATGAATTGTTAATTACTCATAAGGTAAGCGTGAATGTTATAAAATAGATCTATTTGGGATTGACATCCCCGTTCTGGATTGGTGCTACATGGCCAACGAATGTTATACCATGTCGTTAGATTGAACTACATATACATGAACACTTACAGTGCCTGAAAAGATTGGCATACATATACGTTAAAGCCGCAGTTTCATGAACTTAGGGGTGCAATCGTAATCACATATGGTGACTATTGTATTGGATACAATAGTCATGCATACTTTACAAATCTTTGATTTCAAGATTTATACTTACATTTTTTTGACTATTATACGGGTTGAAATGGTCATACATACTTTATAAATCTTTGACTCCAACATTTTAACAAACGCATTTCGTATGGTTTATGTTTATACGCATTTTCAAAATCTATATATTTAAATTTATGCGTTGCAAGTCTTGTATGGGCGGGACTTGTAACACAGTAAGTTTATATATATAGTTTTGTGATTCACATTTATACTTGCATAAACCTATGAACTCACCAACTTTATGTTGTAAATTTTAAGCATGTATTTCTCAGGTGAATTAGATGCTTGGCTTATCTGATGTGCATTGGAGTCTAGATTATACAAGATTACGTTTATGGATTTCTACAAACAAATCTCGTTGTATTACTTTTAAAATTTTCATTGTGATGCAACCATAAGACAAATGTTATAACAAATTCAATTTTAATCAAATCATCGAGATTACTTTTCAAACGACTTATTTAAAGGTCGTTCTCTCATATATTGTGCAATGGCATTATGATATAACGCTCACGGACATACTTTCTGCTGCGACCCATTTTGGGGGTGTTATAGATTGGTATTTAGAGCCAAGGTTATAGAGAACTAGGTTGCATATTTTACCTAGACTATAACCGTTTTCACAAACATTGCATCACATCAAACTTTTCAAGTGCATACACACTACTTGCTTGTGCATCACTCTAATTTGCTTACTTTAGGTTACATTACTTTGCTTACATACTTGATTACATGTCTTGTAATATATAGTATATATATTCATATATATATTTATATATATATTAATTAGTTATAATATACATTAATATTTGGTTTACATTCCTCTATGTATATATTACATTTATTTTATATAAGGAAGTTATATATATAATATATAGAAACATTTCTCACAAGACATCTGTGATTGCACGGTGGTCTTTAAATATTTTTATGATTTACTAATTATCCGTATTACATAAGATCGAAAATGTCATAGTTCGCTGATTCCCACAAAGTTTTCTGTATCATTTAATTTCGAGTTTTAAAAACACCCGTCTCCATACTTCAACTTCGAGTTTAAACACCCGTCATATACTATTGAAACACGAGTCTAATCTGTCACCTCGTAACATTTCACCTTTGGAGCATGACTTTTAAATAATTTTATATTCTCTTGTGATTTTGAAGAACCTCTAAAGAAAACCACTACCCCTATGACCGATGATGATTTTAAGCAATTTATAGCCCAAGGAGTTGCCGATGCATTGACTGAGTATGAAGCTAATAGAGGTAGCGGTAATGGTGATGATAGTCACGATTCCATAACTGGCAGAAGAAGACAGGTGCCTACTACTTGTGAGTGCACATATAGTGACTTCCTGAAATGCCAACCCCTTAATTTCAAGGGTACTAAAGGAGTCGTTGGTTTGACACAATGGCTCGATAAAATAGAATATGTATTCCACATAAGCAATTGCACTGTTGTGAACCAAGCCATGTTTGCTACATGTACTTTTCTTGGAAAAACATTAACATGGTGGAACTCCCACGTTAAGACTGTTAGTCATGAGGCTGCATATGGAATGACATGGAAAACACTAAAGAAGAAGATGATGATTGAATCAAGAAAAAGGAAAACACTATAAATAGCTGAACACCCCCATTCATTCAAATCACACCTCAAAATCTATCACACACATAAATAGATTTCTAAGTAGGATCAAGGAAGGTCAAGTGAAGTCCATAAGCTCATAATAGAAGCCAAGAATCAAGAGAAAGGAACCCTTGAAGTCGTTACTAGGCGTACGAACCTCAAAACCCCATTTCGACCCATTTTAGCTTAAGTAAGCTCAAAATCTTGTTCAATAAGCTTATAATCTGTATTAGAATGTTCAAAATACTCTTAAGATCATATAGGAACTATTTTTAAAGCCTTGAATCCTCAAACCCATGCGTTTTTGATTAAAACCCTAAAAATGACCCGTTTTGATTTTCTAGCTAACGAATCCTTTTTCTAACCTTTTGTTACGTTAAAACATCTTAATTTTGATTATTCTAATAATCTATAACCTGAAAATATCATTTGGAACCCTAAAATAAGCTTGCATGACTTTTTGGACTTGATTTGCAAATGTTTTCATGCATAGGTGTATGTATCATAAATTTCTGAAATTTATAACTAGAGGGGCTGAAAATGTCATTATTCCAAAGTTATAACTATAAGGACCTATTTTGCCAAGTTTTAAAGTTAAAGGTTTAAATTATATTTACTTTATATATAAAGGACTAAACTTGTAAAAGTTTATAAACCAAGGGTCCCTTATATATCGCACATTTTGCACTTAAAAATATTAAATATAATATTTTTTATATAAAATTATAAAAAATATATATTAATATTATAAGACTCGATTTTATTAAAACCCGACACATTTATCGTTATTAATCATCGATCGACGCATTATAAAACAATTAGAAATTTAAAACAACAAAAATTAAATAAGATAAAACAGTTATATATTTAACGTAATTTATCATGACTAACTTTTTGAAAAAACTTTAAATATTTTTTTCGTATCACGTTACTAGGGAAGCTTCATTGTGAGGAGTTTCTATTCGGGTTAGACGTTTCTGACGAGTTGCAGTGGATTTAAGATTTAAAGTGTCATGGCTCCTCAAACGTTTTACTACATGCCTCTGGAATTATGTTGGCCCGGAACAGTGATATCCAATATTTCTTAAATTATAATCAAGTAATACGTTAAACTTTATGAAGTTTTGATAACATAAACCATCACACTAAGACTTGATATATTACCCCAGGTTGCGTGACGTAGCTGTTACTTTCACTTAATATATTTTTGCCATCAATCAGACTTCCCTTGTTAAGGTGAGTTTCATTGCCTCGCATTTAACTCTTTTAAAATGTTTCATAAACCCTGCGAGGAGGATTCATTCTATAAACAAAAATACAATGTGTCTTTCTATTATGTATACATATCCTGTTTATTATTGCATCTGTTGTCTAAGTCCCTTTATGCCAAAAAGCCCCCCACATCATGGACCATTAATCACTGCGAGTGACGCGAATATTGTGGATAGGCCCCCCCCCCCCCCCCCCCCACCCCCCATTCGGGTTGACGAATCACGGTTGTGTTAGCTGGATTGGTAACCAAACGCTACTTTATTTGATACTTATAGGTATATGGTATTACCCTACACGGGGGCCATTATCATTATTATATTTCATTATTGATATATACACTAGTCAGTTTGAGTATCATGAGCTTAGACGCAATAATACTATTTTCTATAATAATTGTACTCATTACAATTATTACACTTATGGGTGTATAACAACGTAACCCACTATTGAACTTGTATTCAAACTGTTTAACATAAACCTATGAATTTCACTCAACCTTTGTGTTGACTTTTAGTATGTTTATCTCAGGTAACTGAGCACCTTATGGCACGGAGTGGCACGGACTTGAAGATGGCTAAACTGTTATCATTCAAACTTTATGTTTTCATGTAGATTTTAGGACCTCTGTTTGTAAAAACTCTGATGAAATAATGAATGATAACTTATCTTTTAAAAACATCTCTTTTGAGTCGTTTTCTATGATTATGACTATTGTACTATGAAATAATACCCCAGATTAGCTTCCGCTGCTATATGTCAAAAATAGGGGTGTTATAGATTGGTATCAGAGCCACGGTTATAGAGAACAAGGTTGAAACCTTAACTATAACTACTTTTCTTTTTCCATCCAAGAAAGTCCTCCGTGCCACTACATCTCCCGAATAGTATGTAAAGTACATAACTATTATACTATTATATAAATAACTTATGTTATTTACCACTGGGTTGTTAACAGAGTGATGTCTTCTCCCAGCCACCCTACTTTCAATATTGAGGATACTTTTTCCTCTAACTTTTCGGATTATATCCTGGCTTCCCTGGACTATGTCCTAGCTTCACCAGGAAAAACTTATTCTAGCTCTTCAAATAACTCATTTGGTTTAGTTCCAATAGCTTCACCAACTCTTTCACTTTTTCATGATGACCCCTATATGAAGGTCATGCATGCATACTATGCTAAAGAATCACCTATTCCACCACCAACTATTGTGCCTCCATCTTCAATGCTATCTCCAATGTTTAATCCTCAAGAATTCTTTCTTCCTGAGGAATTATTACCACTTAAGAAACGAGGTCGTGATCGATCATCCTCCTCTACTTCTGCCCTACCTCAAGCATTTGAGATAGGAGAAAGCTCTCGTAAGACAAGTCTGGAAAGTCACGAGGAGCAAATTATGGAAATTTTGAATCACTTAGATGAACTCTCTCTTGACCACATTGAGCATATAGAAGACAAAATAGAAGGTCTCGAAAATAGCCAGGTGATCATACAACAAGATTTTGACAATCTAGAAGCTGAACTCCGAGAGTCTTATACTCAAATTGCTAAACCTCAAAGAAAGCCAATGGGAAATAACAGCAAGATTACTCTGGCTCGCTTCAGGATTGCTAATCTAGAACAAATCATCGAAGATATCCAGGCTCGTCACCAAGCAGATAAGGAAATTCTTCTGAATGCAATCTATGAACTCAAGAACAGCCAGGAAGGACCATCGGACTACTAGATTAGATACTAGTTATAGGTTTTGATAGAACCTAGCCACGGGATATGTGGTATAAATAACAACACTTGTTAAATTTTAACTATGTACAACACAAAGGCAAGTCGTTCATGATATAATATAATGGTGATCCCGTTTTATATTCATCAGGTGTCCTATATTTCATCTCCGTCTTCATCATTATGAATCTTACCATGACCCCCAAAAAATAAACTAATAAGTTAGATGCTTGTTAGAATTCATATCAAATAAGTATCTATGATATCACTATTGTGACAATGTTTATTTTTGAACCTTACGCATTTTAAGGAAAGAATTGTGATATCATTCTTATTACGTGTTGTCTTATGTTGATAGAATGCCTCCTAAAAGAACGTCAACATCTGAAGCACCAGCCATGACTCAGGCTGCCATCAGGAAACTAGTTACTGACAGTGTTGCCACAACTCTGGAAGCACAAGCTGCAATGATGGCAAATGCTGACAATACCAATAGGAACAAGAAAATGTGGCTACAAAGAGTTCATGAGCTGCCAACCTATCAACTTCAAAGGTACGAAAGGAGCTATCAGAATTATTCGCTGGTTTAAGCGATCTGAATCAGTGTTTTTCCATAGCAACTGTACCGAAGACTGCAAGGTAAAGTTTGCTACTGGTACTTTAACTAAAAAAGCTCTATCATGTTGGAATTCTTTTGCCTAACCTATTGGGATAGAAGAAGCTTACAAGATTACCTGGGTTGAATTCAAAAAGCTGTTGATAAAGAAGTATTGTCCCCGAACTGAGGTATAGAAGATGGAAGATGAATTTTACCATCTGACTATGAAGGGGAATGATCTCAAGACATATGTGAGAAGATTCCAAGAATTGGCAACCTT